>JAGXCT010035500.1:789-33899 GCA_022495035.1 Philopotamus ludificatus | reverse complement strand
ATACGAGTTGGCGCTACCCCATTTGGAAAAAAAATACGAGTTTTAAGGGTTAAAAGAGAATTTTTTACGAAATATTAATATTAGATGCGGACTTGCATATGTTTCTTGACTATTTCTAAATTCGTTATTCTTTCTTTTGAACCTTCGCACGAACTTTTTAAATCTAAATTCGCCGCCATCCATTTATGTACTGCAAAATTATTTTCGTTTAATTTCATAGCCTCTGTGATCACATTGAATCCTTCAAACGCTAATTTTTTCTTTGTATTTTGATCGATGTTAGGTCTGGATGCCATATAGTATAGCGCCCGTGACAACCTCCACAGGACTTCGTCGTTGTTGCTATGTTGAAGCTGAAAATAATGTAATTTAGATATAAGTTGTATGTAATAAATTAGTTGTTTTTTTATTTTATTGTTTTATTTTCATAAAATGTAAAAAAAATAACGAACCTGCAATGCTTTAAGACTGTCGTGACATTCTTCGAATTGGCCGTCATCGAATAGTTGATCCGCTTCGTTTAATCCATTCTCCAATATTGTCGGAGTTTTAATTTCTTTCTCTGCCTCTTTTTTCACTGGCCAAAATAAGCCCAACAATGTCAATATTTTTATGGGCGGAGTGTTCACATATTTTACGAGCTACCAATAAAAAATCAATTGTCATTTAAATAATCATAGGAGGGCGACAGTAAAAAATATCTATATAAATAATTACATTTGTCTGCTTTGTATTAGGCATTAATGTCCGTCGATTTGATCTGAGGAATTTGATTACCGTGATGAATGAACGTCCTTGTAATATTGACCGCATTGTACTGTGAACATAAAATAATGATATAATTTAATTTATAAGAAGGGATTTTATGATATAATCGGTTATGAAGTAATAATACACGATTATGAAAACTATTTTCGGAAATAATATTGTTAGACCAACGGTTTTTTAATACGTCGTTTAAGTACTATTCAAGAATTTGTATATTATATATACGACATACCGTCGTATTTCCTGTCAAACAGGTCTTCGTATTCATAAACAACAATGGACCTAACGAATGAAATAGTGTCCATGTATTCAACTATCGATTTGGATACGAGCGGGGATACGATGTTTAATAATGTGAAAATCGATAAACAGAATATATTGAACAATAGACTATAGAAAATTAAAATCCTTTTAAATATATAGAAAAAGTAATTTGTCATAATGTTAGTAATAGGTAATATACAGATTAAAAAATATAATAATGATTTTATGCCACTGAACATTGGTGAATTAAATAAAAATGAATTATTTGCATATTTTATATTTCTTAGCAATTAACTGATGAGCTGGTTAAAAAAGGGGAACGATAGCCGAATAATAATAATAGCATACACTCGACTCTTTTTTACACGAATTATTTGCTCTGAGACGATTCCCAGAAACAATAATATTTTATATTTCGCGCGTTATTTTGCGTCCGATGTTTTAAATAAACGGAATCTTTTGCATACATGGGGTCTTATATCCATATACATTTTTACAAGGTTTTTTGTGAAACGTACCCACGTGTAAAAATAGAATTGGGTGCAATTATGAATAATAATTATTGCAATGAACGTTGATTGTTTATTATATTATATATATATGCGGGGCTTTATAAACCGTTCCGTCACCATGGCTCGAAATCAACGGCTCTGGCCAATGGGGTCTATTATGTATGAAAATAGACCCTGATAAATTCTTTGACAATACCTTGACATTTGTTTTAAAAATGGATTTATCTAAGAATAAAAATATTTATTCAAGATATGCTTCATAATTCGGTCGACATTTTCGATTTTTTTTACTAATCAATAGGACGTGTAAGTGACGTGCGAACTCGACGATGTTCCGCCGTGACTGAGGTACGCTCGTCGCTCGTCGTATGTGGTTTCACACTTGGATATGCACGATGTTTTTTTTCGCTCGCATCCGGTACGGAGGAATAGAAAACATTGCGTCCGTGCTAAAGGATACTCATATTGTTGTTTTTTTTTATTCGCGATTGCGGATAAAAAGGCTAATGATTATTTATATTCATTCTTTAGACTTTTTTAGGCAAATTCTAAAACATGGGGCCCAAATAGGATAAAATATTTATTTTTTAGTTTTATATTAATTATAAAATGTTAGAGTTAGTTATTTATTCGAACACGGTGATTATTTCGTTGAATATAAATAGGGGTTGTTTCGTTGGAGGGGTGAAAGATGCTGGCCGGGCAGGTGATAGTTGGCCGATAAAGTGAGGCTGCGGGCCACAAGGACGCACATTCAAAAATCAATCGGCGGCAGCGGGGCGGAGCCGGACAGCAGCGCCAGCCATGCAGCGCTCAGGTCGGTGGTGGCGCCGGGCCGGTTTTGCGGCCCGCCGGCCCAGCCTTCTAGCCGTGCCGTTGGGCCTCCGCCAGTGCCGCTCGCCCGGCCTCCGGCCCCTATTGACACTTTGACACATAACCGCCTCTGTTGAGGACGACTCCTCTCGTAATCGGTCGCCGGGGGCCCAATCCCCAGTTATTGTTTACATGTCATGCCGAAAATTAACCAAATAATCAAATAAATTGATTTGGTACATACAAAACAATTTTTCAGTCAATACAAATCAGATTTTAAACCCAAACATGATAACTTTTAATCACAATGTATGATGAGAATATATGTGAAGAAACGTATTTATATTGAGCATCATTTTAAACATCTATGCGGATATAATTTTTTGTTTATTTTATCAGATTTATCCTCAAATCACACCAAACAGTCAAATTTTACAACTATGTATAATAAAAATGCTACAGAGATTTTTTTTAGTTAAGCCTCAACATGTAAAAGTTGATAATAATTCATCTTATTAATAAAATGAATAAAAATAATAATACACAATTTATGTAAAATCGTTTGAATCGATTTCAATATCAAATTTATAATTGAAAGAGCTTCCGTTATCAATTTTTCTATTATATTATTCAGAAATGACAATCTTTATTCGATAATACACTCGGCGATTCATCGAAATGTTTAAAGAATTGATTCATAATCGATTCTCGATATAAAGATTTGGTAATTTTCGTTTTGCGTAGAGTCTAGAATAACATTTTAAGTAATTTTCTGTATATAATGTTTTAACGGTGATATACAATTCATCCTTATACGTGTCACTCGAGATGTATGAATTATATGCAGAATTCCTATGATTCAGTTGTATTTAATAATCGTGGGAGGTCAGTGTCTGATGTAATAATATTTTGCACACGCTTCTGATCGTTAATCATCCAATTCGCACGTAATATATATAATTGCAAATGTAACGTTAAATATATATGATTTTTTTTTAATATATATGAATGTCTCATATCCATCGTGCTTTGATTTAATCCGTCTTCACTAGACGCCGGTCAGGTAGAGTGTTAGATTATCGAGGAATTTATATTCTTATCTTTCACGTTCCTCGCCAGTCCGAGTGTTTTCTTTTTGTCATATGATAACGTGGTTCCACTCTGTTGGCTATCAATGCTCCTTCACATTTTTATTGTATTGAATTTCAGGGCTGGCACCTTTTTCTCATTAAAATATATATATAAAAAAATAATTTATTCCATTTTGGCGCTGGTATAATATTAATTATTGAAATTAGGACTCTAAGTATGTCCTCTAATATGTTCATATGGAAAGTAGTACCGTTTTCAGTACATGTCACAGCTAACTGTTAACTATTCGCAGCTGATGATATTTTTTTTTAATGTGTCGCACGCACTTTGCATTTATTTGATGGTATTCAAATATCCACACGATTTAACCCTGAATTTATTCGATTTTTTAAAAATAATTATTTAAAAAAATTGTGTATTTTTTTTACGCGATTTACTCATTTATACGCGATTATTTCATGAAAAATTCATGCATTTTTGAAATTAAATAAAATAATATATTATTAGATAGTAAAGATGATGGATACATACTCGTAACTTTTTTACACGGCTTTGAAATAACACGGTTCGCAAAAAAAAATCGAATAAAATCTATTTTTTCTTAATTAAAATATAATAATGTATGAATAATATTTTGTATATTTTAATTATTGGGTTTTTAGTTTTTTTTTGCGCGAATTTTACTCATCTATTTTTTTTATATTTCCATACAGGTTTTCAATTGTTAAAACCAACGTATTCATTTTTTATAAGAGTTGTGTATTTTATGGTCAAATTTCTTTATCGCGTAAAAAGAGGTTCAGATATATAATGAAACGCTTTCTTAATTTTTCATTCCAAATTGAGTCTTATGCATTCTTTTACATAAGCTGAACGTACTTATCACATAAAAAAAGCATTTTGTATTTTAATAATATAATGGATAAAGTATTACTAGTATTTTTTTACACGATTTTTGACATTGCAACATTATTTTATATACGACTTTATAAGCTCAACGATTTTGTTTGTTTTTAGTATATTTATAAATTACTTCTAATAACTTTATATGCGATTTAGGGATTATTTCGATTGAAATTTCATACTTTTATAGGATTTTAAGTTTATTTAAACCCATTGAATTTCTTTTCATAGTTTTTGATGGGATATTAAGAAATTGTGATAAGCATATATATAAGATATAGCAATTAAACTAACTATAAAATTAAAAACTAATCACTACGTTCAAAGTCGAACATATCGAATAGATGGTCCATAGTTCTGCCATTAGCTGATTAAGATTACATTTTTTATATTTAGTAAATTCCAAATTGCTTCAATTTTAGATGTCTATGCCTTGTAATTATAAAAATAATACGATTATTATATTTTTAGAGATCTTAAATATAAAGCTAAAAGTTAGTAAATTACATACTGGAATGAATTGAATAACATTTTCTCACTCTTCGTCTTTTTTTACACGATTTTGAAATAACACGGCAAAAAAAAAGAATAAATACATGTTTTTGTTATATTTTAACACGAATTGTTTTGTTCTAACACGATTCACAGAAACAATTGTATTTCACATTTTCAATTTCGTGCGTTATTACGTCCCGATAGTTGAATTATATTGTGGAACGTATCTACCGTGTAAAAAAAGAGATGGGTACAGTACCTACCCTACTATAACGCTCCTTGCTATATAGCGGTTTTCTATAACAAGCTCGACATCCCAGTCAAATGATTGATTTTGTTCAATTTAAAAAATCCCAAATTTTGGATAATGCGCGTTTTCTATAACGTGGTCCCGATTTATTCGTTATAGGAGGTCTGACCATTTTATTACTATATTTTTTTTAATAAACTAAACGTAAACTCCATTTATTAGAGGCAATCGCTTGTTTGAGGCAAGATTTTTGGCTTTTATGTGTCTATGTTCTATGTTATTTGATTTCCAAATTACTGAAAGCAATTCTTTCGCTTTTGATGCTCTGGGATTTTCAGCTTGATAAACTAATTTTGGATTCAATTTTAAATCACCAGCTAAGTTTCCACCAAGAATCAGTGCCAATCGGTTTTTAGAAGGTGTATGTCCAGGGACAACTGATTCTTCCTTCGATAGAAATGTACGATTAGGCATTTTTTTCCAAAATAAAATCGTCTCGTCTAAATTGAATGCTGGCTAGGAGAATTTTGATCATCAATCCATGAAAAATCTTTAAAAAAAGTTTTTAAAACGTGCGAAATAGCGAATTGTACGAAAGTCGAGGGCCGACTGTAAAATGATTTCGGGTATTTTTTTTAATTCTTCGAGTTTCGGAATTCCTGCGTCCCTGCGGTCGTCGCCGGGTTGAGCTTTCGATGCAGACGACGCTCGAATTCGAATGGCAGTTCGATGACGCAATTGTTTGGGTGTCGGCCGGGCTGGCGGGGCCCAGCCCTGGCCGCCTCCAGTCCCGCTCGGAACCTGATCCTGGACTATCTGCACCGTTGCGCGCTGCTCTGCTGTGGCCGTGGCGTCGCCATGGAAACCGTCTGCTCCGTAGCCAGATTTTCGCGTGAGCCGTCGGAAAACTGTCCGCTCCTTTTTCGCGCGAAACGTGCCAGACGATTTCCTGTCCGATTGTCGTTTTAACGCGATCCGCGATGATCGACGACGACGACGGTCCGTTAAATTAAATCGCGCATTAAAAGTTAACAGTGCATTCGAAAACGATGTTTTGCCAGAGTGGCTGCGGTCGATATTAATATTGTGGTTTTCGCGTCGACGATCAGGATGCGAGTTTCTGTATAATGCGGTTATCGATTTTATCGCTGCTCCGGCTCGTTGCCCTAGTCCTGACGTCTGATCCTTTTCGTTATAACGCTAACAATAATACGGAAAATTGTTTATACGCACATCCTGCCATTGTATATTTATATATACATATATATACGAAATAGATAATATTGTATTGTTTCCTTTTTTACGCGATTTTTGTTGAGTACTTACGATGTTTATTTATTATATTTTTTTTTATTTAGCGATCCAATACTCAATATTTTACTACGATAACTTTTTTACGCGTTTTTTTGTGCAAGGTATCTATCGCGTAAAAAAAGATTTTTGTCTATTTTCGGTTAAATAAAGTGGAATGTTGCAACCGGCGCATAATTTCGCCGCATTCCAATGCAATTTTAACAATCCGTGCAGAGGAGTATTCTAAATATAGCGATTTAACGCCGCTTTGAAAGTCCTGCAATGTCGACTCACTTTTATTCGGCATCCTTGCGCCATCATCAATCTTAGGACAGTCGGTTACGCACACCTTCCCCGTCCTGTCGCCGTCGATGTCCGCGGCAGCCTCTCGCTCGTCCTCCACTGTCGGCTCTTATCGCCGCGAAATATTTTAACACATTGCATTTCTGTTCCATGTGCGGTCGTCGCGATCCTGTCGCGATACGGCGTCGGCGTCCACTTCCGCTCCGTCGCTGATACGCCCTCAACCTTGCGGCTTCGGAACTTGGTCACCGGTTTCACCAACAGCGGTAAGTAGTGTGCACCGGCGGCGGCACATCATCATCAGTCGGCTGACGAAGGTGTGCCAGTTGGTTGTTGTCGTTGCCGGCTAATGGTAACCGCGTTTCGCGCTCGGTCGCCCTCGACATGTCCACGAACGGCGTAGACGTGGACGTGCCCTCCTTCAGGAACAGGACGAGGCCCGTCCTGGCTCGGTTTCGCCAGAATGTCCCCGCCGTCCCCAAGGTCGGTATCCCGGTTCCGGCTATTTTCGGCGCCGTCGCATATTTTTATCTGCGGACACTTTTGGCAAACAAAGGATGCGCCCATCGACGAAGATTTCGCTCCGCCGACGGAATTCTCGTACGAATCCCCATTGTAACGAAAACGTTTGCAGAAATCAATATTTATGACGTGTTTCGTCCAAATGCGTATTTTAATCAATTTTTATTTCATAGACCTCCTGCTAACGACTGTGTAGCGTTAAGGCAGATAGCTAATTTTTGGACTCAGGGTCACATATTGCATGCGAAGTTCCAAAAAAAATGATGGGATCTTCGAAAATATAATTATTAGAACGAAAATATGTGTATTTTATGTCGTATTAAATTCATTTATACCTAAAAATTGATATGACACCAGATTCCCTTTTTACGCGATTCATTTTTGTTTGTGTATTGTATCTTATTTTATCGAGTTTTCTGTAGTATCACAAGTAAATAGTGAAAGTAAATAGACGCCCTATAATGTAACTCTGATTTCTTAGTTTTTTTCGCATTGTATCTCTCCAATGTCAATTTTTCAGAGATAAAAACGTAATTAATTTGTTTTTACCGCTGGGTTTATATCTGAAAATTGTTAAGGCTAATGTGGAGGCTTATCTTATATCAAATAATGGCATAAGTCCATCTTCTAAAACAGCAATACTTTTTTGGGAATTTAAAATTCCGTCACAGAATATTAAATCTGATCTTCCGCACATGCCAAATTGCACCCCAAACCATCCCACGTATTCCTCCAAATTTCAAGTGTTTCTAAAAGTCTTCAGTTGTAGTTTTTAATAGTTGAAGTTCAATTGTATCGGCGTTGTCTCTGAAACTTAGGCAATAGAGGTCTTTTTTTGAAACTCCTCTATGAAGTCCAACACTATGGAGTTGGATTTGGACTGTTTTTTGGAAGAGATTCATCATCTGTGCGACCTTATCTACGGATTTTTCGTGGCAACATCCACTGTTTGTACCATTATACTCTTTTTTGCTATCTGAAAGTCTAGGTCTACCCAATTTTTGATAGACTTTTTACAACTTTAGTATTCTTAGGGGCGTGTCGTCCTTATGGCCAGATTGTGCGGTGCACACAGTCGTCGGAAGATTAGGTACACTAAGAGGGGACAAGTTAAAACATATTAAATAAGGGTCCTGGCTATGTTTTTAGGACCAATTTATTTATTTCCGGGTTAAATGCTTCGATTTTCCCGCGTTTAGATGTTCCAGAATCTATCGTCCAATTTTGTATGCTTTCCCTATTTTTTTTATACTATAGTAAAATCCAATTACATGTTATTATGACTCATTCTGTTTATGACACGAGTTTGCGCTCGTTCTATTTTCCAATATCAATGAATCAGAATATTTTCTTGGAATATATATACGCAAGCTTAGAAAGTTTTTAGACGAAAATAAAATATCAGGGTTCTTTAACTTTATGACGTCTGTTGCTAATTGGATAACACGAATAAAAGCTTGTGTAGGAAGAGGACTTGCAGGAAATATCTGCAGATTTAAATACTGGTCTATGTGGCTAGTGTTGTATATTAACCCTTTTCACTCTGAACATTAGTGGTAGTGGGAAAATTAATAATTTGTGGATAATAAATAATTCAATGTGTATTATTTTTTTCTAATTAAATTTTATAATATAAATTTGCTAAAAAAATCATTTGGGTCAAACGTCTGACCCACAGACTTCCAAGTAAATTTTAATTAATTTCACCCATTATTTTTATTTACAATATTCCCAAAACTTTTCAGTTCATCAACACGAAAGTTTCAAGTATTAAAAAAAATATTACGACGAAGACGAGAAAGTTTAAAATTTGAGCTCGTAAAACATTTCTTAATTTATTATAATATATTAAGTGACTTATACCACTTTCAAAATCAAGGAACAATTGATATGATATTTTCTCTCTCAATATGATTGTGAAATACGCATATGCATACAGTGGAAACACGATATATCGTTCACTATGAAACGAGGTACCATCTAAAGCCCATCTTATCTAATTACGTATTTTAGATTTTTTTATGCAGCGATCTTTGCAAATTATTCATCGTGCACAAATTTAATTGGACGATTTATGATCTCTAAACAGCGTATTTTGACGATTATAAAAAAATACGCCAACTTAATATAAATACGTTTACAGTGAAACCCCGTTTTTATGTCTTTAAAGGGACCGATAAAAAAAACGTAATTAGAGGGTAAACGTAGATTCGGGGTTAGAACAAAATGATACATATTTGGTACTTATTTTTGTGCCGGTTTACAAATCTTTCGAACGTATACATTGATAAGAAAGTTTTGTACGTCTCCAATGCTAGTAATGTAGCTTTTAAGGTCCTCAATATGCCTCACAGGATCTTCTTTTTTTGGAATTGGATGGATTAAGTTTGCCTCTTCTTCACCAGATAATACTTCGTATGATAAGTTTTACGTGGATGTTACTGTCCACTACATCAACGATCTCTATAACTTCAGATGTAATCACGTCAATGCCAAGGTCCAAGTATTTTTGGAAAGTTTCGGTAGAAATTTGTTCCCAGAACAATAAAAATTTCAGGATAGAAACAAATGATAATATGAGGGTGCAAGGTCCTGGGAGTACGGTGGATTCGACAGAGTTTCTCAACCTGCAAGTTTCTGACGAGTCCTCAAATCAGTATGATGTCCTTCCTATTGAACATCGCCGGCCTCTTTTCTTGGAGTGCTGTTATTAAATTATCCATTTCCTGACATTACCTCTCCGAATTTCAACAGCTCAAAATATATTGGTCCTCGAATGTCCCACAATATACATAACGTTCTCGTATTCGGGCTCAACTTCGGTTTAGAGGTGGATGCGGCAGGTTTTCCGGATTATAAATATGCTCTTTTTACGATGTTTGCATAGGTAATCCACTGTTCATCCCCACTTATCATCCGGTCCAAGAAGGGTTCGATTTTGTTTCGTGCATGCATAAGAGCTTATGATTCACCCATCTCGAATATTTCCACACCAATCTTAGTTTCCGAATATGGTCCGAAACGGTTTGTTGAGCTCAATCAAGCCTTTCTGCATGGTATTGTCGAAGAATTTATCAATATCTCGATTTTTGGGGTCTATTTTCATACAAAATATACCCCACCAGTCAGGGGCGTTGGTTTCAAGCCGTCGTGATGGATCGGTTAATAGTATTTTAGGATATTCACGGTGCGAGACAAGCGATACGGCATCGATCGTGATTCATTGGACGTAATTGGACTAATGGCTTCGAATTGATATCAATCGATACGTCAAAACTACACGCTTTCGGACCCGAATTTTCATTCCGTATAATTAGGCAATTTCTAGCGCTAATTCGAGCGTGGCGCGCCACATTTTTCAGAAACAAAATACGCCCATCAATTATTATGGATGCGACCAATTGGCTGTTCAGCTCGGCATCGTCTGTCTGCGTCCGTCGATATTTATTGTTTGCAAACGGGTCAATTTGGGTCAATTCGCAACACCAGTATGGGCATGCCCAGGATCGGAAAAGTCGACCAGTAACTGTACGGCACTGCCGTGATTGACGCGAATTCTTCGGATGCCGACGAGTACTCAATCGATGAGGCATCACTTTCGTCTAAAAACTCAGTGTGTTATAGACGGGCGGAAACGAAATGTTGTGGTCAATCATCCCCGTGCTTCCGCGGCGAGGATGTTTTAATTTAAAACCATTGAATCCGTGGCGTGGGGACTTGCGTCCTCAGCAGCATTGACATTTGTTTAGATACCAGTATATTCCGCGGCTTGCGTGGTACAGCACGGATCTGGTATGATTTTTTCGAAAATTCTTCTCGCTATCAGTCGTATATATACGTATAACCTGTTTTTCGATCAACCCGAGAACAAACAAAAACACATTTAAATCGATTTTTAATTGTAACGTCGTTACGTTGTTCAATGCTCAGTTTGGTGCGATCACTTGCACGTGTTAGTTTCTACGACGGCATCATCATAGAGGGAGGCTGAGTCGTTTTTCCGATGCAGAAATTGCTCGGCTGCATTGGCTACGTGCGTCTGTTTTTCTCGATTTTCTATATATATACGCGACGATTTATTCTAACGGCTGTTAACCTTTTCGAGTCCAGTTCCCTAGTACGGCTTATTTAAACATTGCGCTATCAAAATATTGTGGTTTTACCAAAAAGATAAATATTTAGTTATCGATTTTCATATGTGTTCTTTGTTTTAATGCTATATATATGTATATTGATGCTTTATATATATTATTCTATATGTTTGTGTGTTTCTGTTACAGACTGCCTAAAGCCCTGATGTATGTATATAATATACGCTATAACCACTTTGATGTTGTCTATGTGATTATTATAAGAACAAAAATCTAGTCTTGTTGTACACTTGTTATGGAATACATTTTTCCGCATTGCACACGATTACACACAACACTCATCAACAGTTATTATGTAGTTATGCATGTATTACGAGTAGTTTGGTATGGCAATTATCGTATAAGTACACTTGCACGTCGATATTTGGCATTGCGACAATAATCGGTCGACAATTGTCTGTAGAATTTATTTTGATCGATTTTTGAAAAATGCAAATTGCACACCATCGATTTTCGATGCACTCGTTCTCGTATTGCTTCATAAAAAATGATTCAGGCGATGATAGATCGCTCTCTGTACTGTTTCTACATTTTTTTGGAAGAATACGAAAGCTTGTGACAGAAGATATTGCATTAAAAAGTGTATTTTCTATACGTTGATTCAAAAAAAATATTCTGATATTTTTATATAGGTAAATATGTATAAAATGAAGCGAAAAGACGTGTCATTATTTTTAAATGGGCTACTTTGAAATTTGTTTATCAAATTCTGAGCCCAGATATTGAAATCATATATGTTTGACTGACAAACAACGATTTATCGTTGTTTTTATATTGGCTAGATGTTTATTGTGATCAAATCTGCGGAATCATTCCATTCTTCTTTTAATTTAAAAACATCGACGACAGATAAGATATCTGCAGTTATTTTTATCGTTCTTTGCTGGAATCAAATCGTCGATGTTCTTTAAAAATTAAACTCTTTGACAGCTGAACAACGATATATCGTTGTTTTTATACCGGTGAAATATTATGTGTTCCAATATGCGCAATCATTTCATTCTTCTTTCAGTTCAGTAGCAACAATAGCCGATAAGACATCTGTAGTAAATTATGTTGTAATCAAATCGTGGATGCTATTTTAAAATTCAACTCTTACTGCTGAACAACGATATATCGTTGTTTTTTTACCGGTGAAATATTTTCTGATCAAATTTGCGGAATCATTTAATTCTTCTTTCAGTTCAAAGGCATCGACTGCAGATAAGATATCTGCAGTTATTTCTATCGTTCTTTGCTGGAATCAAATCGTCGATGTTCTTTAAAAATTTAACTTTTTGACAGCTGAATAACGATATATCGTTGTTTTTTTACCGGTGAAATCTTTTGTGATCCAATCTGCTGAATTATTTAATTCCTAATTCAGTTCAATAGAATCAATAATATATCTAAATTGAAATCAAATCGTCGATGTTATTTAAAAATTCAACTCTTTTACTTGTGAACAACGATATATCGTTGTTTTTATACCGGTGAAATCTTATGTGATTCAATCTGCGAAATCATTTCAGCAGATATGACATCTGTAATAAATGTTGACGTTTTTTATTGTAATCAAATCGTTAATGTTATTAAAAAAATCAATCCTCCGACTGCTGAACAACGATATATCGTTGTTTTTATACTGGCGATATCCTTATGATCCAATCCACGAAATCATTCCAGCAGATAAGACATCTGTAGGGAATTTTAATCAAATCGTCGATGTTATTAAAAAAAATATAAAAAATCAACCTTTTGACTGCTGAACAACGATATATCGTTGTTTTTATACTGGCGAGATCTTTTGTGATCCAATCTGTGGAATTATTTAATCCTTGATTCAATTCAATAGCTAGCATAAACGACAGATAAGACATCTGGAGTAAATTTTGTGATAAAATCGTTGATGTTATTAAAAAATATAACCCTTTGACTGCTGAACAACGATATATCGTTGTTTTTTGTACCATGTTTAATCGCAATATCATCTAGAATTTATCGTCCGTTTACTTCAGATCTTCTCTAAAATAGTATATTGATTGAATCTGAGAAAAAAATACGAAAGGAATTTGCTTTTATCAACATTCTCTATTGTCTAGGCAAGAATTTGAGCTATTTCTGAGATAAAAACGTCATTGTCGATGAAAAATGACCATGTGTTGGTTGTGATTCGTTATGGATTATTAAAATCTTGTCACTGTCTTTCAGAAGTAAGGGTATCGTGCCGAATTATTAGATTTTTATGTATTATTATGGCTTGGTTTTCGTTCACAAGTTTAGAAATAAAACATTGTTTTTCGCATTTTTCCTCGAATTATGCGATAACAACCCATGAGGTCATTATGTTTGAGTATATTAAAATGGATAGGAAGCCATCTAATCAGTCGTCGATAATCGATTAGATTTTAATTATCTCCAATGCGCGAAAATTATTAATTTCGTAATATGGAATTGTAAGAATCATCCATGAAAAAATTAGAGAGGTGAGTTTTATAACATTTAGCTTATTCATCCGATGTAGCACTCTGCGAATATCACCTCCATAAATTTCTAGAACGTCTATTCGCAATAAAATTTTTACTTCTTTTGAACATGTCCTGAATCGTCATCAAAATGTCGGGTAGGATAATATTATTAATGAAAAAAATATTGTCAATACTTTTCGCTTCGTTTTACGGATAATATATATATTTTTTTCAAATATCTAAATAATACATTTATGTGTTTACCATGTAAATATTTAAAATAGTTTTAGTATTACACCATGGGATAGCACGTACGATATTTGATACGCGCATAACTGTACGGATACGTGATGAGAATGAATAATTACTAGAACAATGATTATTATATTTAATTCTGTACGTTTTCATATATTAAAAATATAAATCATGTACTTAGATTAAATCTAGCGTGTAATTAGTAATGTTAATGTTTTTCTCACCTCGATTTTTGTGAAGATGCGCCGTACACAGAGCACGTTGGTTGTTTGATTATATTTTAATTAATAATCGGATATATTTTATCTTTGTTGTTTTTTCCTTCGTTTTATCATATGATGATTGTGTTGACGATTCGATTGTTAAATTGCGTGAATTTTTGCATCATGTATAGTTTCTACGTGGTAATTGAGGCGAACGACCTTATGACAGTGTTACCGATCCGCATTACCGGAAGCATGTTTATGGCATGAACCGATCGATACCCGAGAGCGATGACTTTCTACCCACATCCCGATATGGCATCCTCGTTGACAGTCCCTCGGATTGATGATGCACCCCGACGAAGTCTTCTCCTTTTCTGCGCGCCGTCCATTTCTCAATTTTTTTTTTAAAAAACCAGTTCGAACGCGGCTAGAGTTTGTTTTTCAAATCCCCATTGTTTGAATGGTAATCGCCGCTTTTTCCTAATGGAATATTCGTGTCGGTTCAATCAATAATTGCTAGGTTTACATGGTACCTAGGGCCGTTCTGTTCCCTGTAGCTCTTGCTCGCTTGACTGACTCGGAAATCGCATCTGGATTTGTTATTCCGCGCACAAGTGTGGACAGTTGCAACAGTCTGCGATTTGCGACATTCTTGGAATCGTATTAAAAATGCAATTCATTCCGTGCAATAGAGATGGCCATAAGTTTTGCGGTCTGAGAAGGCCTCGGCCTCATGCTTGCGACTAGATAATCTAAGACATGATTACATCTGTGATACGAAATCGATGAATCGACGCATTCCGCTGATAAATGTGAAAAAAAACAGTCGAATATGGAATGCAAGGTTTTCCATTGATCCACAGAAGAATATTGAAGAATTTGAGTGTTAAACCTATTTGGGTGCTATATTCTTTATTATTATTTGCTCCATTTTATACGATACTTTTCTCATAAAATTTAGTAATACGTTTTATTAATCATAAATATGTGTATTTTTCGCTAGTATAAAAAAAACAACGATATATCGTTGTTTGGCAGTTAAAGGGTTAGCCAAAATCGTGCAAAACCAGTGCAATAAGTTAAAATTAATTAATTCCATGTCAATATCTTAATGAAATTGTTATTATTTATATTTATAAACAGGAATTAAAACGAAACCGTGTTTGTATGGAGCGAAAATTGGATGTGAACCGAAAAAATATCAGATTATTTCGGTTCAGTATAGAGTAAAGAAATTAAAAAAATAAAAACATTTAAAGTTCATCAAAAATCACTGAACCGAATCGATATATTTTTTTAATTAAACCGAAACGTATATATAATTCCTAGTTTTTTTAAAATTAAATAAAGTAACGGGTTAAAAAATGCCACAATTCGTAAAATTCAGGAAATACCAATGTGCACCGGAGCCGAACCGAAAAAATATTAATTTATTTAAGTTCAGTATTTTTTTTTTAAAATAACCTTATTATCTGAACCGAAAATCGTTATTTTTTGGAACGAAATTCAGATCCGAGACGATATATTTATTTTTATTGTACCGGAACGATTAAAAAATAACGGTTCGAAGGCGTTATTTTGTATATAATTCTTAATATTACAAAGCAATTATCTAAAACAGCATAAACATCAAAGTGACGCTTTAAATAATACGCCAATTCGTAAAATTCATTATAATACGAAAGTCGACTTAACCCTTTGACTACTGTACAACGATATATCGTTGTTTTTTTTTGTACAGTAAACCCCCCTATAACGTTCTACCCTATAAGATTTGCGGCGGTTTTTTCCTATAAAGTCAATCTTTTCATTTTTTTAAAACGTTAATATAAAAATAATAAAATGTCGCGTTGATCTTCCCTGCCCGCAAGTTGCGGGAAGATTACGTCAGCTAAAATACGAAAGGATATCGCTTATCGCGCGAGTCAAGTAATTTTAGCTGGTTAACACGTAAAAATGTTTAATTTACTGATTTCCTTCAATTCAAAAAATAAAATTGAAAAACTCTCGATAACGCACCCCTCCTATAACGTGGTACCTATCTTGACGTTATTGGGGGTTTATTGTACTAGCAAAAAAAGCAATGGAAATTTGATATTCTTTGGTATGTTGTAAGGGATTTTTTTCAGAAATTATCCTCTAATTTGCATGAAATATACGTCGCATAAAAAGCTGTATATGCCTGAAAATCTTGAGGGATATTTTTGTCTTTGAAATATGATGTTGATGATTCACTTCTCTCGTGCCTTGTTCGTTTACGAGCGTTGGCGATCATGGTCACCCCTGTCCTATTCATTACTGACGAAGGAGGTGGCATCTCCCCCAAACCATTGTCGTAGGTTCTTCAAACAGGATCTTCTTGGTCTTTCGGGTCTTTCTTGAATCTCACCCTGATGAATGAGTTGTAGTATTTAACATGTTGCGGGATGTCACATTATATGACCGAACTAATTACGTTTTTTCATGATTATGGATATATATTTTTTTTGAGAGTGTAGTAGTTTTCTGATGCATTATGCACCCTAAGTTCTTGTACCATGAAGCGCTTCTGCCCGCTTTCCATTATTATTTTTGACAATACAATTACTTGACCCACCCTACTCTGTTGACCAGTGTCACTCACAACTCCCCAAAGATCGTCCATATCGGTTAATCGGACATCATAATAGGATAGATGTTATCTTTGAGCTATGACGGATACACGAATATCACATGTATTTTATTAAAAGCCCTTCCGCTACCAATTTTCGGTTGCGTTTGTTCAAAATAATTGGTATTCTTCAGTCACATTTCAGTACGTTTCTACGTACGTGTCTGGAATTTTCTGAAAATTTGATTATACACATGTACACAATCCCGCGTTATTTTTTTTATCGCCATCTTTGTGTAATTTTTATTACAGGCGCCATATGGCGGCTGTTTTACCGACCCGATTAAAATAAATTAAACGTTTCCTGATTGTTCACGACTCCGATAGATGGTGCTCTACATCACAATGGATGACATCTAACCCCCATGGATTGCATTATTTAATTATGCATTTATTCGCCGCGTTTATGGCGGCTTATGCCGTAAAACTAATGCAGCGTGTAATCGACGCGTGCAATAATTCGCATGCATTTTTTTTTTATCAAATTATTTTTTGATTACGCATTTATGTGAAGAAAGCATATATTATGGGGCTTTGAATGGCAATCCAAAATCCATGGTCTCGCTCTCTACTTTCCAATTGATTGGGCGTAGCGTGTGATGGTCGCCGTTTGTAGAAAATTGCTTCCCGCCATAATATCGAGAATTAATTATTTTTCTCGGAACGTTCGGTTATTCCGCCATCGATGGATTCCGAATGCGATTCGGTTGATGCACTCTCGAGTGTTGTCTGGATGGGCAATTTAGCGATCGGTGCGTTTGAACCGGAAGACAATGATCCGTGAAATTGCTTTGACAAACTAATTTTTTGATGACTCGCACCAAACGGAGTTATTTTTATTTATTTTTTGTACCGTGTTTCGATCAACGTGCTGCGAATGTGTCTAGTTTAGCATCGTGCTTAATCCTTTAACCGCTATTGTCACGCCGGCGTGACAACAGATTATTCAATGCTGTGGCGACACGTGCTGTAAGCTTTGTATAAAAAACTATTTGAATAGGGATGTGTTTGTTTAATTCATGGAAACATCTAAAACCCATAAGTTTCGTAGGGTAAATTAGGTAGGCAAATTTATTCGCGTATGGGACATAATTATGTAAATTATCAGAGAGGTTAAAGGGTTAATTGTTGTCGTGTATCGCCACTTCTTTCTCGTAAGTCTTGTATTAACATTTGATGTAATAATATTTTGATTCTTAGATAAGATAAGCGTGATTATAATTCCGTCGAGTATAAGAAAGTAATCGTGCAGTTCTCCCAAGGCAGAGAGATGTTCTGAAAATAACGAGCAGAGGACGATAACCTAAGTTAACAGATAGACGAAAGAATTTCTAAGAATTAAAAATGGCTCGGGTCAACATCCATTATGTCCTGAGCTGGAAGTGATTACCTAGAAATGAATTGCAGATAGAAACGGAAGGATTGTGGTTTCATAGAAATATTATATCATAGTTTTTCAGCATGTTTAAAGAGATCAGAGATCACAAGATCATTAAATTTAACTTAAATAGTTATAACTAGTAGTTAATTTGGAATAATTCAAATTATCCCCCAAAGCAGAACATCGTAATACAGTAAACCCTTCTATAGCGCTCCCTGCTATAGAGCGGCATGTGTGGTAGTCCCTTCAATAGCGTTTGCTCCCAGAAAGAAAATGCCGAATTTTTCCATATTTCGTTAATATGTAATAACATATAATAATAATATAACGCGTGAACAAACCAAAAATAGAATGGAATGGAAAAATACTTGATGAATTAATTTCGTTTAATTTAAAAATTAAATTAAAAAACCTGCTATAGGGCGAGTTTTTATAGCGTCGTCCCTATTCAGGCGCTATGGGAGGGTTTATTGAATTACAATAACAACAAAAAAACGACATATAGTGGAACACTGATCTATCGTTCTCGCATTCATGCATTTTTCGTTTTTTAAAGTTCCTTAAAAATTAAGTTCGACTTTTTATCATTATCGTCATATTTGTGTAAAAATATTTTTTCTACGATGAATAACATTAAAAACTCGGATTATTTGAACAGTATGCCTTTCCAATATTCCTTGTCCGACCTTTGTGTATTTTTATAAATATATCTAAAAAAGGTCAAGCTCAGATATCGCATTGAATGTTATGTTGCCACCAACATATATGTATATAAATAACTTCTATAAATTTTAATTATTTATTTATTTAGTTTTATCAATTTAATATAATTATTCCAGTTGTGCAATTATATTATTATATAGCTAGTCAATATTTTTCTCTGATAATATACAAATTTAGAAACGACTCATGTTCTGAATATATATATGTTATTAGTCAGCATGCGACTAGTGTCAGTTTACATATTGTAGTTATATTAATATTTATCGATCTTTTAGAATTATTGATTTAATTTTTACATATTTTTTTTGTTTTTAAAATTTAACAATGCGAATCAGCATAATCCAAATTTATCTGATAATATGAGATTAGATTACGAGAGTTATATATATATATGAGTATATCAACATTTTTAATATAGTGCATATTCGTGTTGTGTAATTACCGCGTTGTATGAGGCGTGTTGCATTGCGTGCATTACGCAGGGGGTCAATTTTTTGACCTGCAGGTTGCCGTCCAATGCATCTTGGTAGATTGACTAATTAAACACAATTTTACTGCATATTTAATTAATATCTATGGGAATCATGATATCTCTTTACCAGAACAGCATGATATTTTTTAAAGCCTTATCTAGGATAGGGACGGGGAACCTGTGGCCTCTGGGCCACATATGGTCTTTTGGGCCCTCGAGTACGGTCTAAATTTATTAAACTCTTAATTTCGCAGAGCACATCCTTATACCTTAATTAATGCCTTTTGTATTTATACTTTTTTTTAACAAAAGTTACGAAAGTGGAATTTAAACTTTACCGAAAGTTGATAATTCATTTATGTATAACGAATTTGAGATAAATGAAATATGTCATTAAAAATTGAGCTATCAAATAAATAAATAAATGAAAACGTTTACGCGTCTTATCGCAATGTAAAGTTATGATATTGGATTTGAGTTTCAATCGCATCAGTCCCTCGAGTTGTGCCCGAGTGTTCGCGAGTGCTAAGATTACATTTTTTTCTCTCGTGTTTCGTTTTGATCGGTTCCAATGAAGAAACGTCCGCCAGCAAGTTGGCAGGTGTGTCGTTAAGCTCCTCGTCCTCTTCGCGGAGATAAATCCGAAAGTTGGAAGTTGGCAATTTATAGAATTTGGAGGATACAAACGATTAGAAATACAAACGTTTCTGTTGTAATTTGACATGTATTATACTTTATCAGTGGCGACGATAACGATTTTTATTTATTATCATTTTTCCCGTACTATTTCTTACTATTGTGTGCATTTTTTTCATTTACCATCAGCGTTGAGATTGTCGTATGGGAGTCTTTTATCATTTGTAACGAATCCTTATCTGAAATGGGTCGGTTTCGTGTCTAGGCAATAACAGATGGTCATTCGGTGCACGCTATCGGCGAAAGTTGTTGCGTTTTTATATAATGTTTGACATTTTCGAAGATTTAATCCGTCGTCATAAATTTTGCAGATGGTTCAGTTT
Organism: Philopotamus ludificatus; assembly: GCA_022495035.1. Classification (NCBI taxonomy): domain Eukaryota; kingdom Metazoa; phylum Arthropoda; class Insecta; order Trichoptera; family Philopotamidae; genus Philopotamus; species Philopotamus ludificatus. Next base: position 13,380 of record JAGXCT010035500.1, on the reverse strand, counting down.
TGTTTAGCGTCAGCGATCGTTTGTTTTGTTTCCGTCTCCTTCTAACATGTTTTGTTTCGTTCACAATACGCGCGGGGCGAACTGTTAATGCTCTTATCTTATTATTCGTTTTTTTACGCTTCTGTTTATATAATTGAGAATATTGAAGAGAAGACTGTTTAGATATTATTTGTTAAGTTGTCTTATTAATAGCATTTTAATGAATTAAACATATGCACCGGCGACTGACAGTTATTGATTCGAATAAATGGTTTTCAATCTCTGGCAGTCTCTTGTAAATTGAGTTTTAACATATGATATTCTTGACGAGGCGTTTTTGCATAATATTGCATAACAGATAAATCGTAAAATTTTATATAATAATTATGTACTAATTTGGAAGAATGAATAGTTTATTTACATATTTTAATGAAGTATTGGTATGGAACAGAATTAAAAAAAAATATACCGCTGTTTTCTACTAAATGTCTCGTCAATAAAAGAGCAAAGGCTTTTACTTTGCTCGGTAATGTATTATATATTTGCAAAATGTTTCATTCGAGTTTGAAAATGTTAGCATTTTGTAGAAAACAACAATTTAGGGGAGGCGTTATAGGAGGGTTGAGTGTGTTACGCCACGCCCCTTCAGTCAACTGTAACCGACACTATGAATAAGGTTTTATCTAAGTTTATAATCTATATCTATATATATATATAAATACATAAGATATAATACAATCTAAATAATTGCACACTTAATCGGCCGGAAGCCGAATTATAGGTTTCGCTGGGCCCCATCACTAGGCCGGGAGCGTATTTATAGGCTTTTCTGAGCGCATTTTTTTATCTGCCGCACATTTATTTATTTAAATACATACACTAACGTCATTTTTTGTCGTATTTGTGGATCAAATTTATTTTTTACAATAGTATTAATTTGCCGTGTGTATTTTTGCGGGCCGATTAAGCGTCAAGGGAAAAATTCATCGGACAGTTTCAGATCATACTTTTGGAAGTTTTTAAGTTAAATCGGTGCTTTTTTCAATCATTCTCTGCAACGTCGAGATAAAGTCGTTTTTATTTATTTTTTTCGTTTTCGGGGATGGGAAGGAATTGCGGGAGTTCTGCGAGGGACGAAGACGAAGGCTGCATTTTTTTCTATGCTTTCAATATGCTATATTTTTTCTATGCGTCGCGAAACGTTTCTTCGGCGTCGAAAAAGATCGACGACGCTTCGAATGTTTTGGCGCGATCGGTCCAGTCCTCTTATCTACCCTCCTCGTCCGAAAGTTGCGAGGTCGAGTTTTGCGAGTTCGCAGCGAACTCTTTCGGTCGCCGGCGAGACCGGTCTTCGGCCGCCCCCTAGCGGCGCCCGCCTCACTCGGGCTCCGGCGGCGGAGGCGCGAGCACGCGCCAGCTGCCTGCAGCTGCCACCAGCCACCGGCCACCGACATGAGCGGCTCCGGGCGAGGAGCCTTCCTGGCCGGCGGCTACCAGTACACGGCCGCCGCCACCCTGCTCGGCAGCAGGGCCCGGCCCGTGCCTCCGCCCTCGCTGCCCAAGACGGCCTCCTTCGGCGCCGGAGGGCTCAGGGACCGCGCCGAGCCAGCTGGGGGCTCCTGCCGCCTCGCCAGCCTCGAGAGACTCGCCCTGCGCCAGCGCCTCATCGACCAGCCCGACTCTGCGGTGAGGAAGACTTCCTTCGCAACGCGAGTGCACTATCGCGTGTCCGGCCGACTCCCTCCCGTCGCCCCCTCCCGACTCGCACCCCCAGTTAATTCGCCTTTTGCCCCTCGTTCCGGCACCCTCGCGACGACTGCACTTCCAAATCGACCCGTGACTCACGAACGTTCGTCCCGATCGATTCCCCGAGCGAACGTTTATTATCTGCGAGAACGACGTTTGTTCTGCGATAACGCGAACGACCGTCTTATCGGAGCCAAAACATATTTTTAAGCATTTGAGAATCCGCGGACTATATACCCGGGACTAACCCCATGTGTGTTCGCGTTCCTTAGCGCCACATGGCCGCCGACGCATAAAAACTTTAACGTCTCGTCCCGAAGCCGTTTTCCGCGACTTTGATTATGGCGTCTCGACGATCGACGAATGCGTTACGACATAATCTGATATTTAACGCTTTAATTTAGCTACATAATTGAGAACTCGATAAACCCCCGTAAACTCGTGAATGACAACAATCGACCACAAACGAACTAAAATAATCGTCGATTAACATCTATAACTAAACAAACCCCGATCGGGGAGTGAACGTGAGTCATAAAAATGTTCATCTCGGACTTTATATTAGTGAATACCCCCGTTCCCCCCCTCGTCGACCGAACGAATGATTAAAAAGTGATTTGCGGAAGAAACGTTGTTGCGCGAATTCGTAAGACCGGGAGACCGCCGCCGATCGTCTCGAACGGGGGACGAGCCGTCGAGGACCCCCGCCGAAAAACGGAAAATCGATCCCCCATCGCGGCACAGACACCCCAAAAAAGCGTGAGTCTCCGCGGGACGTTCGGGAAGGTTCGAGTTGGGGGCGAACCCAGCGACAGGTCTCAATATGCTATCGTCGGTTTCCGTAAGGGTTGTCGTCGAACGTTCGACCGCGATCTGCTAATGACACCATATGCGCAAACTGTTATTATTTTTTATAATTATCGTGAATACCTGTGTAACAACCCTCGTTTAAAATGTGAAACCCCAAGCTCATTTTCGCCCCCTCCGAGAAAGAAATCTTTATTTTTGAGCCGCGGTCGCTATAGATAACGCAATGGAGAGGGGTGCGTTGCGACGTTCGTCCGGATTATTCGTATAAGTGGTTCCGGATACTTTTTCTCTTATTATTGTGGCATATTGGCTCGTAAATATTATCCTTTGATCGCCATATTCCCTTTTTTTTCGTCTTAACCTCGGTTCTGGCTCGTCGTCAATGAAATATTTGTGTTAGCGCGAGCGATAAGGCGCTCGGTGCATACGAACGTCCGTTGGTTCAGTATTTTCGGTATCGATTTGACAACCGTTCCCCTTTTCGCGGTAATTGCGTCGGTCGTGTACGTTCCGTGCACGCGACATGTAAATTTTGTAAGAAAATTAGAATAAATCACGAATAATCTATTGTAATGAGTGAGATATATATTTTTCTTACATTGTTGTATTGCCCCGAATAGACCGGGCGATATTTCATTTTAATCGCGACGTTATTGTCTGTCGTATTGATACGGCGACGAGCGTCGAATGCGTTATCGTCGAATGAACTCTAATAGCTCTGGCCAATTTCCAATACGATTTAACTTCTTTAAACGCGTTCTAAAGCGTAACAAGTTTCCAGAAACTTTTTGCATGCAAAATCTGCCCGTTTCGGTCGAAAAAGTTTGAAATCTCTTAATACAATTTTATTTATTTATTCGACGAGGGATGAATGGCATAACAGAAAAGTTCTTACGCGTCACTCACTTATTTAAAGGATCGATGAAACTTTAAAGATTCAAGGTCATTTACACAATCGTCATTGTATAAAATATCTTCTCGTATGAGAATTTTAGGCAAAGCAGAACCGTACGTGCCTAACACAATTGAATCTCATATATCTAAATCTGAGAATCCATTGTTATCCATCCCCATTGTCGCATTTACTATTTTATTTTATAACGTAATGTACAATTTTCCATTGCAGTAAATCCTCCCATAACGCTCCCCGATATATCAAGGTTTTCTAAAACAAGGTCGACCCTCGTAGAACGCAAATTTTAAGGCTCAAATTTCATATTAAAAAAAAACAAGGTGTTTGGTTTCTATACTGCGCGCTTTCTATAACGTGGTTCCGATTTTGTCGTTATAGGAGAGTTGATTGTATAATATATTTGTTTTTAAACTAAAAAATAATAAAATTCAGTTCCGTAGCAATCTTTAGTGGAACAACTTTTAAAACCTCAGCTAAAATCATTATTTTAGACGATCCAAGTATCATGCAAATCTAAATATTCTCGATAAGACACATGTCTAGACACTAACAGCCATGATAATGAAGATATTCTCTGATATTTTTTAGGCTCGAAAACAACCGCGTCGTCCGAAGAGGTTTTCTCAGAGACCCCAAGCGTTTCAAGTCAAGATATTAATGAATTCTTTTATCAACATCTTGACATTCTTTTAAAAATAGATTATTCTAAGAATTAAAATAGTTATTCTTGATATGCATCACAATTTGGTCGTATCACTCGTACGTTTCACTCGCACTTGACCGGGTGGGAGCGAGAAAAAACATCGCGCACGTGGCAACAGAAACGAATATTGTTGTTTTTATTTTTTTTTCGTAATTGCGGACCAATAAGAACAATGATTATTTATAAAATTTATTATTTAGTCTTTTTTAAACATATACAAAAGGTTTTTGACATGTAGGATTTATATTAACGGAGTTATTCAGCAGTTCTTTGATGAAAACGCATGTAGCGTTAATACAACTCCATTGAACCATTGTTTTTTTTCATTTTCCTCACCATCGATACTCTTCGTCAATGCCATTATATAAAATATTCACAATGCCATTAGAACGCATTCTTCGATGTATCTTTCATCCGACTAATATAAATATACTCTCATTGTTAAATGTCATATGGGATGTCAAGATGGAGAAAGATCGTCTACGTAGCCCAAAATAGAAGTCGCATCCTCAGACATGAGGAAAGGACTGCAGATGAATGGTAAATTATACATTCTTCCATTCGTCATCCAGTCCAGTTTGGTTATTTGCGTACGGATACCTAATTTTCTTCATTTTCGTGGTACCAACGATAAGCGTCCTCTAATATTTCTCTTCATATTCTTATATTAGTTAATCGATTCATGTTCAATCATGACGTCGTCAAAAAATATAATAAGTGTTGCAAGAGTTCGCGAAATTTTATGGCGCCGGCTGTTTTCCTGTTTAATCACGGCGCTATGTTTATTATCTTCCGCTTCAGTACAATGAGCACTAAATATGTTATCAATGAATAAATTTTAATGCGTCTGGCCGGTTTCCAGCGCATGAAATTATTTATTGCCACCGATAATGGCCATCGGCAGATCCCCACAGTGCTAAACGGGTCGTCGATTCGTTAACACCGATACATCGTTTTTGTAAACGGATGCAATACGCGTGCGAGTCGTGCACTATTTTTTTGCACTGCATTGTTTTCTCTCCGATTGGATACCGTGGGAATTGATTTTCTCCATGTTTGTTCCATCTGAACTGTTCGTTTATGTATTAACCTAATTGCAGCCACATTCTGATGCCATTCCGCCACTTGGATAAACACCGATGAAGTGTTCGCATGGTAATGTTTTAAATATTGATGATGGTACCAGTGGTTCTGTATCTTTCGCGCGTGCCGATTGTTTATCAATCGACGGCACTGTCGGACGAACGTGTATGAGTCTGCGATGCACGCGAGGATGGTCACGTCATTGTTGTTTATACTCTGCGGTATGTGCATATATTAATTGATTTAATTATCGTTTGTGTTTTTGGACGACGAAAATTCTCTGAATTATGCATGCCCGATTGACGCATTATTCGTATTATCGCGAGTGTTTTTGCAATTCCGAATATGAGAGCATACGATACCGTTTATTCCATCAGACGGCCGATTTGGTATTCGTCTCTCTCCGCTTCCTGGTGCGAATGAAAAGGATCATTATACTTGCGTAGGACTCGTTTCTCGCATGCCTCTTTAATGTTTAAATTGCTTTTGAAGTCGTCGTACATGCTACGTACACGGCAACATGTTCTTCGACAACGAATTTTTAACACGTTCGCTTATCGCGTCAATCGCCAAAATGGAAACTCATTTAAGATTAATCATCTTTTTTATGTTGGGTCATCCCGAAACAAATCCATCTTTTTTTAAAAATATATTTAAACGGTTTCTACGCAGTGATGATTTTATACTTCTGCATTTTTTATTTATTATTCGGGAAATGTCCAGGATCGACCGATACAGATCGCGCTCAAAAAGCATATAAATAGGCTACCGGCCTATGGTGATCGCGCTCAACACATATAAATTATGCTTCCGGCCGATTAAGCGTTAAGTATGTAATTCATTTATTATTTATTTAATAATTAATTTGTCTCGAATGGAATGAAAAAAATCAAAAAACAGTGGAACCCCCAATTACACTACCTCGAATTACGCGCTGAAATATTCGCTGCAAATCCCCCAATTGCGCGGTCGCATTCACATGCAGTCAAACGTTGGCTAGCGTCTGTGTATTCAACACGTGCCACAGTCTGCACGCACACAGCCGGACGGCTTCACTCCCCCAATTAAACGACTCCAAATTACACGGTTCTGATTTTAGTGTTGGTGGGGGCTTAACTGTAATACGTATTAGTGCATTTTGTAAAATCAGCCGGTCTAGAAGGAGGAGTGTGTACGATGTGGTAGAACTAAAAGTTGTCATTGTCTCATATTGATTTAACAGATCTGTTCATCTGTATGTTATTCTTTTTTATGTTAGGCTATCCCGAAAGAAATCCATCTTTTTTACCATATTTTTTTGAATTGAAACGAAGAAATAGCTGATCTGCTCAAAATAGTTGTTTGTGAAAGTAAAAAACTAGGACTGAGATCAATATTAATAAAACCAAGCTGATGATAGTCGACAGAATTAATCAGCTATCCAGATCTGTTAATCTTCCAGATCTGGAGAGGGTTTAAGTATTAACATATCTCGGATCATTATTTACAAGTAGCAGAAATTGTGATCTAAAGATAAGAAGGCGAATAGGGAAGAATGTGATGTCAAAGCTATTGACCTGAATCCTGGAGAGAGAAAATTAAGGAGATTCAAAACAAGAATGGTCACGATCCTCAGGCATGAGGGTGCCGACTAAAGAAGAATTATAAAATGTAATTCATCTTATTACTTACTAACATTACCCATCTCTCATGTAAGTTTTAAATTTCCTTCTAATGGAAACTATAAGGTTTTAAAGCAAAAATATTTTTTTACTTTATCTGCATTTTATGAATTATTAGGTGAATGTTCTAATGATCTAAATAGGTCATTAGGACGAATATGAAGGATGCACAAGTACTTCTCATTTCAGTTGTTTAGCTTTTCATTGGTAATTTTCCTTTTGGATAAATACTGACGTTTTTGCTTCAGCTTCTGACTCGATGTGTCTAAAATGTCGACAATACAAATCTGCAGTTATGGTTTCTCTTGGTTTTAATACTCCATAGTGAATAACTCTGCTCATATTCCGCCAAATGCATAAAAGAACCTTGCGAAGTATTAATCCTGGCTTTGGGCTTGGTACTGGTGTTAGTTTCTTGGAAAACGGTTGGGATCTTTACTAGCAAACAAAAATCTGTAAACTTTTTTCTATTATTCTTTGTATGATCACAATATCCATCCTGCTTACTTTCCAAGGGGCGTTTTAGATGTTCATGTGTTGACGATGTTGAAGCAGTTGATTCAGCATGTCGTCATCGAACTTTAAGCTCGAAGTTTCCTGTAAAATCTTCTGTCAAATTAATTAAAATCGTCAAAGCAAAAATTTACATGTAAATAAATCTCGTCAATGGCTTTTGCGCGCTTCGCAACGTTTAAAGTTCTGGTTATAAAACAACCACCATGCAACGGCCAATATGTTCTTCAATGTTTAAGGCCTTGATCTGTCATTCGTCATCTGTCAGGCGATTTCGCAAAATAAATAATAAAAAAATAATAGTTCAAAAAAGTTCTCAAAGTGTGGTCTGCGTATCAATGAAATATAAATGATTTTGGTTAAATATCAGCGCCAATGAGGACTCGAAAACGCGTCCCCGTACTTCCACGTTGGCCCGCGAGGACGCGTTTTCGAGTCCCCCGGACCGCAACGTGTTAATAATAAAATAAAATGTATGACATGAAAACTAAACTGAACTCAAACGAGGGTGTATTAAGAAATGGATTTCTTTCCGGATAATCGGATTTACAACACGTGTTTCTTATGCATCACATGGTCAACGTGTCTATAATGACACATTTGTTTTTTTTTTTTTCTTCTTCAAAAGATCTCTAGAGACGTTGAGATGAAGGCGTCTCATTGTATCCAAAGCACGTATGCTCGCTTCCACATATATCCATTAGTCTTTTCTGCATCGCCCACATTTTCGATTCGAAATTCTTTGATGTAGGGCTGCCCGATGGGCGGTGGAGCCCGAGGCCCTCGCAGACCAGCTCTCATGCTGCACACATTAATCATGCGCCATTGCAGCGTGTAATTTGGCGTTATTTACGCGCCCGGTTATCTAACAATCCGCTACATTTTTACGCAATTTTAAGCGGCGATCCGTTACGATTTCGATTATTTATTCATTCGATCTGGTCCACGGTTCCGTGCTTATGTCCGCTTATTCTATTGCTCGATAAACTTCTGTATTGCCGCCGGTGGAGGAGTAAAAGCCGACCTCCCACGAGCCGAGGGTTTTGTGTCACTATAAATTGAATGAAATATTCAAGATGCGAAGCGGAATGGAAGAGCAATATGTGCCGTTTTATTTATTGAAATTGTTTCTAATCAGTCTACAATAAGAATGGAGTGTAACGCAATTCTGTTATCGCTTGCGGTTTGTGGAATTCAATTATCTAGAACACATTTGTAATGTCTAATAACAGAATTTAATGTCGCCATTATTTAATTTGATATTTTGTATACAAAATTACGCATTTTGCGCAATATATCTGCATAATAATGAGTAGAACTCATCGTTTTTCATTATTTATCCCGCTAAAAATAACCATGAAAGCGTTAAATGCGGGATTGTTTAACATATATTACTTTGATTTTCGTTGGACATATATACCGCATAAAAAGATACTTGATTATATGAATAAAACATACAGTAAACCCTCTTATAGCGCTCCCTGCTATAACGCGCTTATCTATAATGAGTGTGACAGTCGTCCCTACGACAGTGCATTTTTCTGGAGCGATGATTTTGCCATACGCTGAATTTTCAAGGTCAAATTTGCCGCTGAAAAATAGAATAAAGTCATTTAGATTGATGTTGTATTTTCGTTACTCTTTTATAGAGCGTGTTTCTATAGCGTGGTCCCGATCTCTGCGTTATAAGAGGGCTGACGGTATTGCTATTTAAATAATTAATATAAATCGATGTTAATTTCTCACTATATTGCGTGTGATTTCGTTTGAAAACGAATGTTTTTTTTATAGCTCTTCATCGATGCTATTTTACAAACCAGGAATCGTCAATCTTTTCTGTCCATAAATTTCGTAAACGTATGTATTTAAATTAACAAATGTACTGCCGATAAAGATCGCGCTCAAAAAAGCATATAAATAGGTTCACCGGCCTATAGTCATAGGTCTCAACATATAATTCAGCTTCTGGCCGATTAAGTGTTAAGTTAGTAATTTATTTAATCTCTCTAAAATATGGATTGGTCTTGAATGATAGAATTGTTGGCGGTCTTGGAAGTGTAAGGAGGATGTGGTAGAACTCGATTTAACAGATCTTGATAGACTATACGTCGGTAATGCTAAGGATAGCTTAATCTTCCGTGATTTTTTTCCCGGATCTGTTGAGCAAGAATGCAATGACAATGCTCACCTGCTTATTTTTGTTACTGAAACTCTTAGCTTATATATCCTCTAAGTTTTTGTAGGTTGTGTTGCATAACGTGAATTTTGATTCGCAAATATCATCAAAACATCTCCATTGAATTCTGCATGTTTTATTATCGTTTACGACTTGATTTATTAGTAATTAACTGTGAACTCCAAGAATAGCTCGATTAATTGAAATGTCGAGTCCAGCTCGACATAAGATTTCAAAGCATAAAAATGCATAAGATATGAAACGTACACAATTTAATCATCTCTGTGAGTAATGTGATCTCTATGCCTGTTTTATTTGGCAAATAAAATGTTTTTTTTTTAAATGGTTGTTGGCGAATGTATTGCTATCAAATGGGAATACCGTCTTCGTGGAATACGATATTTTCTTTTCCATTGTGTTTCGCAATACCAAATTGTGTTTGTTTTGTATATCGCCAATAGCTACTATAAAGCGTTTTAAAATCTACATATTCTTTTTTAAAATCTCGAATAACGCCTATAAAAATTCCCGTTTCAATCGCCATCTAATTCTGTACATATACAAAGATGTACAACGAGCAGATCTTATATGTTTTTTCAATAGACGTTGAGCTTCGAAAGCTTTTATGTCAGAAATAAATTCTGCTACCAATAAACCTTGACCCCCACAGCTTCAAATTGAGTTTGTTTAGGAACATTTCTATATTCTCCCCTTATACACAGATACGTGTTTAAATCTATTTAATTATTATTGAAATCGTTATTTTTAAGTCGAGTGTGACTCGACATCACTTTTTAACTCTGTAAATGTACATGTATTATACATTTGGCAAATCAATACCATGCCCCTTTGCTTCCCCCACGATATTATCATCGGTTGAATTAGTCTTAGGGTTAGCTAACGTATATTTTCAATTCATAGAACAAATAATGGATATCGTAAAATTTCATATCGAATTTTTGAGGTCAAACGTTGCGTGATTGGTATTTCGGTGTCGATATCCAAGAAAGGGAATTTTTAACGAACGCAAGTTCAAGTTGAAGTGGTTAGTGACATTACAAGAATATCCGCCGTGGTTGTCGGGATGAGATTCCATTCTATTTATGGAGAGAGCATTCGGTGGGAATGTCGAGAGGACTCGATTTAATTATAATCAAAAGAACCGTACAGGAAACACTCGTCACATGTATGAACATAATTCCTATATAGAGAATAAATAATAATAGTGTATATTATGATTTTATGATGTATGAATAATATTTTTGCCATAGCCGTTTGTAATTGATATTCGATCTGTACTCGGATATCCATCGATATGTAACGTCGTGTGTAATTTCAGTTGGATAGACGTCGTCGAGTGCATTGGTTAGAAGTGCAAATTGCCACAAGAGTTTCGAAATGCATTTGCACACAATACTCGGGGTCTTGGTGCGGTTCGAAAATATGCAAATCGGCAAATGCAGCCATAGCTGATCCGTCAGCAACGCAGTTGCGAAATTTGTATGAAAAAAAAAACATATTAATTGCTAAAGCATGTCAGTGCGTCGGATTTGTTCTGTGCGTCAGTGTCTGATTGTATTTGTCGAGTGTTATTTGTTGTTTTCTCAAGTATTTCCCCTGAAATGTGCATTCATAATATTTACAATTGTTCCACTGTCAAAACAATCATTGTTTTTTCAGTCGACGTTCGGTTTATAAACGATGCGAGAATTCTGAAAAAACAAACGAGATTATACTAATGATAACCAAATACATGTCTAAGACGGACTTTTATTTTAACACGGTTAATATTTATTAGGAAAATCTGTGATTTTGGTTATCCTCTTAGTTATCCTCTCTTAGTACCCCAATAAAGTGGCAACAGAAGTCAGTGCTGTGTTGTGAATAATACAAACATCAATAATATTACTCCACGATGTTTTATTTATCGACATATACAAAGCCATGTAAATGTCTTGGACTTGTTAGGATCTACTTCAGATCAAATATCCTCCACGATCGTGTTACTGATTATATTTTGTATCAAGATTGAGTGATTTTCGATTCATTGTCCTCAGAAATATTGGTATGATCCTGTCATGTTCAAAACTGTAGAAGTATGTACAGTAGAAGGACTAAAGCCCTGATACTAAAAATGTGCGCCCAGTTAGAGTATATCTCGTTAGAGAAGATTGATCTAAGATGAGACTCCGCTAGTAAAACACAGGCTTCATTTTAAGATGTAAATAACTTGGAATTTAGTACCGAGGTGATGATATCGTCTGCATATGTCCTCTCAATAGGACCAAGAGTGCCCACAGTGCTTCTCTAATTCGACATCATCATCATTTGCCAGAAACCCGAGTCTCACACGTGACGCGAAGGCTCTTCTTTTGTGTCCATACCCCAAAGACTCAAACCGCCTTGGTATGCGGTTTTTTGTAAAGAGTTTTCTCTTTCTTGGCCATTGCTGGCATTGGATGTATATCTTCTACCACTGTTGGTATCGGATTTTACCCTTCCGACTGTCCAGGTAAGTAGGAAGTGGTTTGTCTCGGTATTCGTTCTCGTCTTCTCTAGACGTTATCTGCCTATAACAATTCGCAAGTCATTATTAACCTTATTGCAATCCTTTCATCATAAGAAAGACCTCCGAAATGACAGGGTCCTGCCTGTATACCCTGGGATGATGTATAGGGTTTTCCTTCCTAGGGTATACCGATCATTTACGTCACAAAGGGTTTTAAGAAGGCCAGTACGGTAATGACATTTCATAGAAGAAATAGCCACATGCTCGAGTTGAATTAAAGATTTGGGAAGCACAAGACCGTCGTCTGTTTTTAATATGCTTTCATTTGGATGGGAAGGAGATTTATATTATAACAGCACTGGAATCCACTTAGTTTTGAACCAGTCTTCAAATATCCTTCTAGCTATCTATTCCTATCTATCCATCTATGGATCTTACTGGCTATCAGTGGCGTACGGTGGACTTGATGTTGGGTGTGCTGAATGTGGAAAAAAAATA
>JAGXCT010035499.1:0-52987 GCA_022495035.1 Philopotamus ludificatus | reverse complement strand
TGTCTAAAAAAAGTCTAAAGAATAAATATTATAAATAATCATTGACTTTTATTGTTCGCAAATGCGAAAAAAAATAAAAACAATATTCTCTTGTGTTGCCATGATGGACGCGATGTTTTTTCTCGCTCACATCCGGTACGATGTGCCGAGTGCGATTGACATGTGCCGCGAGAATTCAATCGGCGGCGGTACATCGCCGTGAGTGTCATTTCCGTTGATTAGTTAAAAATATAAAATATCGCCCAAGTTATGAAACATATCATGAATAACTATTTTTATTTTTAGAATAATCCATTTAAAAAAAAAATAATCAAAATATTGATGTCTATTTTCCATTATAAATAGACCCCTTCGGACGACGCGGTTGGTTTCGAGTCGCCGTGACGGATCGGTTAAAAACGTAAAACGATCTTTTACTATATTTATTAGTAGTAATTATTTATTTAATTTAAATAGTTTAGAGCAGTTTAAATCACAGATTATCCAATGTATAAAATAATATAATGAATCTTTAATTTTGATGTTCTTTGATAACAAAGATATAATATAATTAATTAACCGTTGAGAATCTCTGCTTAAACCACAAATTGTCTATGGTATGGAAATAAATTTAATTATTAGTTATATTATCCTCTTATGTTTTATATTTTAATAAGTAAAAATTCATTGGTTAGCGAAGTTCTGGCTAAGACCAGCTTCTTTAATCGGTGGACGGATCATTAACCATGAGCCCTTCATAAAAAAAACTGTTGTTGGAAAACACAGCAAATACCAATAAAATTTCATTGCACTTTACTTTTCCCTATACTTTTATCTAAATTTTTAATTATTTTGAACCCGAAAGGGTTAAAACCGTTAAAGAAATTTATGCAATTATATCCTGTACATGAATAAATTTAAACTAGAATTTACTAATGAAATTATGGGTTCTAGATATTCCCATGAATGGAATGAACACATTCATATCCAAATATTTTTTCCAGAAAACCTCCAGTACGTGTAGCCAGCATATGCGGTGAATAAGCAGTAGTCACACCGGCATGACTATAGCGGTTATTTTTGTCCGCAGACATATTGCTGCGAATTGATTTTTTTTTCAATTGATTTTGAAAAGTGAAATTTATGTTTTTTTTGGAATTGATCAAGATTATCTTATAATTAGTAGAGATTAGAGATTTTGTATTTCAGATGTCGATTTAGACCACTTGATATTGAATAAAAGTTATTATATTTTTAATCACTCTTCGATACAGGTTTTTCATTTCAAATTAACCCTTTTGCATTTCAAATTGACCCTTTTGTATTTCAAATTAACCCTTTTGCATTTCAAATTGACCCTTTTGTATTTCATATTAACCCTTTTGCATTTCAAATTAACCATTTTTCAATAGACATTTTAATGAAAAAGTGTAACTTGTAATATCGGCATACCGAATAAATAAATAAAAAATATATACTGAAATTATTTATTTGTTTATTACTTTGCATTGTTACAATAATCGAAATACATAAGTACATGGATATATTTATTAAACATTTGAGCGATTATGTGAGCAAATAAGTATATATACCAAATACTTCATATATAGTCATACACCAATATAAAATTGAGCATATAGCAATAATACATTATATAAAAATCACTCGAGGAATGACTAAATTTTGATAACATATTTTTACAATACTAAAATTGATCGATATTAATGTCATAAAATTACGTTTTATTTTTTTAATATTCAAAATATATTTTTAACACTTAATCGGCCGGTAGTCTATTTATAAGCTTTTCTGAGCGATATCCTTATCGGACGCACATTTGTTTATTTAAGTACATTCATTCATCCTAGACTCAACAGTCCTATTGTAGAGCCCTGGCCTCATCTAACACCCTTCTCCATTTTATCCGGTCTGCCACCGTTTGAGCAAATATGTGCGGCCGATTAAGTGTTAATATTGGACAATAACATTTTACGAAAGCGCAAAACTTTTAATAATATAAGCTAACTTGTGCAATAATTTCACATTAAGATTACGATAGATTATTTGACAATTGATATTTAAATATAATACTTTCCACTAATAAATCCCACTCGCACTCCAATTACATAAGTCATGTCAAAGACTTTAAAAGACACATCACGGTTGGACACATTTATAATTTATTTTACATTCTAATGATAAAATAATAAAAAAAATCTTAAAATTACAGAATAGTGGATTCGAGATTGAATTGTTATATATAAAATAAAAATATTTGCGTCCATATAAGAATAGATATATATTTTAAGCCAAATTAAATTATTTCGTATCACGATTATACAATGATAAGTCCAAGAGTTTTAATCTAGTCGGTTTTCATCGTCTGTATATTGTTAAGTATTTTATTTATTGTCATATAAATAATTATTTGTAATGTTAATTTCCTGTAAAGAAAATAATAACATTAATCTAGTTTCACATTAGCGGTATACATAAAAAACAGGGCTTTTTTTGTAGTCATAACGAGGTAGAAAGGCATTCACACGCCTTTTATTATTTAAAATATAGAATATATATATGTTTTTAATTTTTAAAACTTTCGGTTCTTTTTTTATCCGTAGCGTAGTAAATTTTACTTAATTAAAAAACATCCAAGAAAAGAATTCTGCCACATATTTAAAAAAAATGCCCTGCATATAATTAATTTTATAATATTTGTTAAAGTACTATTTATCTTTTTGTAAGTCACTTTGCTAAATATTTTTAGTAATCAATTAATAATTATAAATACATAAATATAATGATTAAATACATTCACATAAAAATACAGAAACATCACACAAATCTTACAAATAACGTTTAATCAATCATAATTTTACTTAATAAAATATGTCGTTATTATAGAAATATTTTGAAATCAATTTCATTGATAAAATTAAAATAAATAAAAAAAATATCAGCCGAACGAAATTAAATTAAACAAAGCTCGGTCGCATTGTTAGATAATAATTGATTTAAAATTAATTATATTATTTATTATATTAATTAAGGTAAAAAATAATCATAGCGGAGATCAGGTAACAACGAAATATTTATCTTAATCACATGATTGTTAAAAATGATATATTAAACGAGCATTTATCGACGGGATGCAATTACAGTAAAATCGTCAACATAGTTGGGATCATACGTTGGATTATTTACATACAATTGATCTATTTTAAAATCTCGAAAACCAACCTTCTTATTATTATTCGGTTCAATGTTAGCTTGGACTAAAAGGGTATTGGGATTTTCGAAAATTCCGGTCGACGTGGAGGGTTTATCGGTTTGCGATATAGCTGTAGCTTCAGAAACGCTTTTGTAATCGCTCTTTTTATCTATTCCGTTTTGACTAGCTCCGTTCTGAAATGAAAAACAATTAATTAACGCTTAATAGTTATGACGATATACTCGTAATATAATCGAGACTCTTTTATAAACTTAAAATTGGATAAAAAATATTTATAATTCAAACGGATGCTTGAAAATATCCTTCACAATCTGAAAGAAATTATACTAAACTCAACATAAGTTTGTTCATCTGGTATCTAATCGTGACAATAATCACATTTTGTATGCCAAGAATGCTCTCCGATATTTCTACTGCTACTCAGCATGGCTCTTTTGCAGAAAAATAGATACATATTGCATAATCGTAAATATTTACTTCTTATTAGAAGTGAATTTGGAGGATTCTGAATTCTCATCGGCATAGAGAGTTAAATATCATAATACTACAGCAACTAAAGACGCATACAACTAATGATCTGTCATGGGTTGGGGGAACGAATCTGGTACTCACAGAATGAAACTTTTGGTGATTAGAAAAGCTAAAAAACCAAGAACATTTAAAGGAATTCTGTTGATTCCGTTGATCCGTATTCAAAGAGCCAAGATAACCTGGAGAACGTCCGTCACAGTCATGGCATCATGGTTGAGGACGGAGGTGTCCTCCAGGTGGCAAAGACACGCCTCAGGGTTATAAGGCCACGTAAATAAATAAATAAATTTCACTTCTTTAATTCAACCCATTAATCAACGGTTTATTTCTTTAATGAAACGACACAGTACTGGCCTCTTGAAACCCTTCGTAACGAAGATGATGACTTGATTAAATTCTGTGCTTTGAACTGGAATTGAACGGAAAACCGGAAAAAAACGTTATTTTGTGGAAAAGAAAACAAGAACCGTAACGAAAAAAATAACAGTTCTAAGCCCTGATTTCTGTTAATAAGACCCCAGGCTTCCGATTAAAATTTTGACCCTCCTCAAAATATTTTTCACTACACCCTATAATGCATTCTACGCACGTTTTTTTAATGGCTTCAATTAATTTTTTAGGAATTTTGTGCTTCTTTTTTTTCGTTTTATTATTAGCTTCTCAAAAATCGATATTAGCGATCACAATGTAACAAATATTTCTTATTTTCAGAAAAATTCAGAGGCCACTGTTGTCACGAGCGTGAGGTTTTTTCTCGTTCGCATCCGATACAATGTGACAAATGTGATATTAGATTATAGATATTGACGAAGATTTCATTTGATATCGAGCCGCCATGATGAATCTGTTAAGTACGATGAAGTTAGAATTTACTGAATAATGCATAGCATAACATTGAAACTGCATTAAAGAGGGACATGTACAGTTAACCCCCCACTAACACTAAAATCGGGACCGTGTAAGTTGGGATAGTGTTATTGAGGGTAAATCCTGGCACGTGTCGAATACACAGGCAGCTAACCAACGTTGACTGTATGCACCACACAGGCCGACCGCCCGGCGTATTATTACGGCTTCGGGCTCCGTGTCAAATGAATGGTGACCCTTTAGCCCATATATTCGATGCATAATGCAACGGCGTGAATGCGATCGTTCAAGTTGGGGGTTAGCGGCGATATTTTAACTCAGCGTGTAATTCGGGATAGTGTAATTGGGGGGTCCACTGTATATACATTTTAATAAATGCTTATAAACTTTTTACAAAAATATTAATACAGTTTACATATTTACATTAAATCACTATTAGAAAGCAACATAAAATAATATTACCGGTGATATATTTATTAATTTACAGAAATACCTAAATACGATTTCATTTGTATTAATTAAAATATTTTTAATTACCTGGATCAAATGAATTCTCATTTGCATGAGTTGAAAATCTGGCATACAAGCGCATCTTAAAACCAATAACAGAAATGATAAAATCCAGCACAGTGTGTATAGCCAACTTATTATAATATTAACTAACACATAAGTATCGATAAGTTTTACACTGTCGTGGTATTTATCGCTAAAAAAATATTTACAAATAAAAAATAAATTACTACACAATAAATAAATAAAATGGAAACACCTTTGCATATTTAACAAGTACACAAGATAAAATATGAGACATAAAAAAATTATTGATTCACTATGTACATAATACAATATTGTTCATGCGCCAAAAATTGATATCAGTAGATTATATCATGATTATAACTGATAGTTATATCTTGGATATGAAAATCAATAAGATTTGAAGTGCATAGAATAAGATTAGACGACAGTTAACATGCAAAATTAAATATAGTTTAATTATAATACAGTTTCCATATTAAAAAATTATAAAGTAAATGCATTTCTTTCTTTTAATGGATGCATTCATATACTGACCTATTTATATCGGTGATATTCATAAATACCGTATTGAAATTAATAAGACCATCAGTTAATTTCGATGATATTACTATACAAACTATGCAATAAACGAATGTAAAAAATGCAGAAGGCACTACAATTCGCCACGATTGCTCCAGACTGAAAACATAATCATAATAAGATCATAGAATAAATTCAGGTTAAAACAGACGTACTCACCCCGATACGGATTTTCCCCCTTTTGAACACATCAAAAAAAGCGTTGACCATATTATTCCGAATATGACAGATATTAAAGGATTGTACAATGGGCCGTAACAATCGTTAACGTTTGCCCATTGTGATTTTATAAAATCCACAGGTAAATCTACGTAAAGAGTAAAATAAATCAGTCGTTTGTCACAACAATATTTCTTATTAAACTAATTATACCTGTTGGTTTATAAGCCGACGCGTTTAATTGCGGATTGGTCGTGACAGTCAAATTTTCGATCTTAAATACGATGTACTTTGGATTTAAAACACAGTTCATATCGAACGTAGCAAATAATATGTGGAAGAGTACGCATGATGTGATACTCGAGATTGAAGCCGAGAGTAATAAAAATATGTGACATCCTAAAAATAAATAATAAATACTTTTAAAAATATAACATATATATAGAGTTTTGTAACAACTTACTTTTCCAAGCAGAACTGGTGGCAGCATATGGCTTTTCCTCCAAATAATAATGTTTATATACCACCATGTTTATATTTTAAGCATTACAGCAAATAGATAACCGTAAAACAATTGGGATTATTTGCTACTACCACACCCAAACTCACGTTATCATGACAGAAAAAATGATAGACTACTCTTCTCAAGTATTTGATAATGGCTTATATGTGTCGAACAAATTTTTAGAATGATCTAAAATTATTGCTATTAAAAAGATAAGTATGATAACAAAGTGTTTGACACAAGCGACGCATGACGTCAACTTGACAGCCGGCGACAGCAGCTGATAATGAATTAATGTTGCTAGAAAAAAATCATGGGGTTGCATTGAAATATATGCTTTTATTAACATTACACATCATAGTAATTAATACCATATTATGTATTCTTTTATAATTAAAAATTACACCATTATTTAAATAAATACAAAAAATATAATTAGTTAATTTTAATTCAAGAGTTTTTCATGTTTTACAATAAATTTTGACAGATAATTTAAATTAGATTTGATAGTCGAACGTGATATCATATTTATTGTATATTATTATTTCGTAAAAAATAAATTGATCGGTGTTGCCATTATGATCTAGGTGTACAGGGCACACTGATCGGTGACGTCTCCGTGTTTACATGAGGCGCGCGGGCGGCCTATGGCCCTCCGCCACAACATGAGCGCCATCATTAATCTCAACGTCGGAGGCACCAGGTCTTTCTTACATATACACCCTCATGATTCCATCATCACAACACTTTGTCTAAACTTCCCTATTAACGTTTCATTAATAAAAAATAAAAAAAAATCATGAATATTCTTGCTTAAACATAACTGTGATCATGTTATATTTAATAATAAAAAAATAATACTCTGTAAAAAGGGGCTATTATATGCGGCTTTTATTAATTGTTACATCTGCAAAATCTTAAATCGTTTTTCCATATGTTATTCAATTAGAGATCCGCTTGACTAGATTTTAGAAATTGTAAATTTAATATCATAATTTTAATACGTCGATGATTCATCGATCGTTTTGCGTGACTAATTACTTATATGTCTTCTCATTTATCCCGTTTTAATAATTGTGAATTAATATATATACAGATTCTCGACATCATGGCAGACGTTGATGTGGGTACCCGATTCGTTTTTTACTGCTCTCCTGGAGGAGAGAATTCCCAGCTTACTCGACAAAACCGGCGCCATATTTATCGATCGCGATCCAAAAATGTTTTCAATAATATTGAATTATTTACGTACTAAGGATGTCGATTTGCACGACGTCAATATTAGAGCTTTGAAACACGAAGCCGATTATTTCGGCATAACGCCGCTGAGCAGGAGGCTCGCTTTATGCGACGAAGCCACTCATTCATCTTGCGGCGACGTATTATTCTACGGATATCTTCCTCCGCCAAGTAATTAAATTAAATTAATCAAATACGTTTAATAAAATTAATAATAACAATTATAATAAATAATTTCAGCAAGCATTCCATGTCAGAATTTCGGTTCTTCGAGGAGTTCACTCAACAAATCCAATCGCAACAACAGTCAAAGTACGAGCAGCAGTGAAATTTCTAATATAGGAAGAAGTCATTCTCGCAATTCCTCTTTAGACCTAAGATTAAACGGACGGAATCAAGATCATATCAGGTATTTAACGTCTGACATATTAATTTAAAGAAAACATGATAATATATTAATATATATATTCTGATATTATTAGGTGTGGTAGAGGTCATTCTCGCACAGCCTCGTTAGATTTAAGAAATGGATCACAAGATCTGAAGACATCCAGCAGATCCGATTGTACGTAAATTAATATGATTTAATATCAAATATTATTAATTAATATTTAAATATCGTTTTTTTTTTGTTTCAAGTAAATGTTTGGCCTGATCATTTGAGGGTACAGATAATAAAGGCTCATCATAACTGGATCGTCGTTGCATATGCTCATCTCGTAGTAGGATATCGGTACATAAAATACATCATATATATTATACTTTATTACTATTTTGGTTTTTATATTTATTTTATGTATGTAGGTTAACTGATACGAGCGGTTGGTGCGTTGTGTTTCAATTGCCCGTCCAAGATGCGCCGATTGAAAGAGTAGCGATAAACGCTAAAGTGAGTGGCGGTGAGGTTATGCTCGGAATTGCATGTGGTCCTCTTATAAAATTATGGGCTATTGCATCTCATATAGATCCTATAAGAAGAACTCTAGTAGGTATTGAAACATAATTATATTTAATTAAATTCAGTGCGATTTTTGTGTATATTTTATTTGCAATATTCTTTGATACTCTTTAATTATCAGGTACATTCAATCTGGGAGTAAGGGTTGAACATTTACTTTTTATCGGACCGCAGCTGGTTGCTCTTTCGAGTAACGGCAGTTCGAACGGCAGCGGTGTAACAACCGGGGGTAAAGCCGGTGTTTGGCATACATCGACGCAGCATTGGCAAGTTCAAAATATTGAACCGTTGACGTCATTCGATACCGCCGGATTATTTTTATTACTAGGAACCGTAAACGGAGCTATTAATTACATAGGTATAAATTACATTCGTTGTATTATTCTCGTACGAACATTATTAAGTTATACATATTTATTTCAGATATGCAAAAGTTTCCGCTACGTATGAAGGATAATGATTTGCTGGTTACGCAGCTATATAAAGATCCAAATCACGAACCCATCACCGCTATTTCAGTTTATCTCACACCCAAAACCAGTACGTTATTTTAATTTTATTTAATTATTCGATTCCGATCGTATTAAATATTTAAAAATATGTATATATTAAAGGTATATGCGGTAATTGGATCGAAATCGCATACGGAACGAGAGGTGGTTCGGTGAGAGTAATTGTTCAACATCCGGAAACCGTAGGACACGGTCCACAATTATTTCAAACGTTCACAGTTCATCAAAGTCCAGTCACAAAGGTAAATTTAATAAAAATATCATTTCTTCGACTAATACCAAGCTCTACATGACCTTCATTAAGCCCGTACTAACATATGGGTCTGAATGTTGGGCTTAGATAAAACAACTGAATATCCTGGACAGGAGGATTCTGAGACAAATATTTGGAGCCGTATTCCGGTGTATACAAAGCAGCGGGGAGCCGCACGGACTATACAAGCATATACCGGTCAAAGCAAGACTTCCTGTCCCTGGAGGAAAGACCAAACTGAGGTGGTTGGACTGTGTACAGAGGGACACTGCAACATTAAAACTTACTTGAAGATGGGCTGACGTAGCGGCAGACTGCATAAAACGGAGAAGAGTGTTGGATGAGGCTAGGACTCTAGGACTGTTGCGCTTACGATAATAATGATGATCATTTCTTCGTTTCGTGCTCAGCTAACAGGCGGAGCACAAAATGTGGTTATCTTTATCGAGTAATAGCCCTATTATAGAGCCTTGACCTCATCCAACACCCTTTTCCATTTTATCCGGTCTGCTGCCACGTTACTCCATCTTACAGTGAATTTCAATGATGCAGTGTCCCTCTGTACACAGTCCAACCAACTCAGCCTTAGGTTTCCTTTCCTCCGGGGACAGGAAGTTGTTAATCATAATCCTCTTCGGTGGCTGACTGTTCCGAATCATTGACACGTGACCGGCCCACTGGAGTCTGGCCACTCTGACAACAGCTGTGATTGGTATATCCTTGTATAGTCGATACAGCTCCTCGTTTCTTCGGATACGCCATTCCCTGTCGTCGAATACGGCTCTTTAACGTCTTCCTTCAAAATATAGATAAACGAAATTGTAATTAACGCTGAATTTATTTGAATGTAGGTATCACTCTCTGAAAAATATCTCGTATCTGTATGTAGCGAATATAATCATGTGCGATCTTGGAAAGTAACCAGATTCAGAGGTATGATATCTACGCAACCCGGTACAACTCCTGAAGCATCATTTAAAGTTCTGGCTTTAGAACCCAATGATATGAGTGTAATATCGGCTAACGATTGTGGTAAAAATATTTACGTTTAATTAATGTTATAATACATTTTAAATTTTATTTAATAATTGTTAATGTTTTAAAGGTCCGTATGGAGAACAAGACGAAGAGCAAATATTTGTCCAAAAGGTGGTGCATGAAACGGATACGTTATATATACGGCTAGCGTCTAACGGAAAACGGTAAATATTATATTAATATAATAATTACATGGAAACTCAGAAAATGTAAAGAGTAACTGACGAATCTGTTTATACATATTTCTTTTGCTATTGGTTGATGGACATCCAAAGCATAGTTTTTAAAAAAATACATTTTTTTGCACCCTATTTCAAATAGAAGGATTTTTGCCAGATAAGCAATTTTTGACACAGTTGGGAGGGAAAAATCCGATACCAACAATTGTAGAATATACACGTCCATTGCCAGCAATGACCAAGAGAGGGAAAACTCTTTAGAAAAAATGCTTACCAACACGATTTAGACCCTTGCAGTATAGATGCAAAAAGAGAGCCCTCACGGCACATATCAAGAGTCTCAAAATACCTATACGCTTAGTGAGTAAGTGTCTTGTGACTGGTAAATGATGACGATTCGAATGTCACAAAAACAGTGGCTTTCTAAAGGGCAGGCACGTTGGATTTCAAAAACATCTACGTTCGAGATATCTCTCAAAGAAGACTTAATTCAAGTTCTACATGACCCTCATCATGCCAATCCTAACATACGAATCTCAATGTTGGGCTTTGACAAAATAAATTGAGCGACAACTGGATATCCTGGAGAAGAGAATTTTAAGATTAATATTTGGAACCATATTCGGCAACGGGAAATGGCGTATACGAAGCAACGAGGAGTTGTGCCGACTATACAAGGATATACCGGTCATAGCTGTCGTCAGAGTGGCTAGACTCCGAAGGGCCAGTCACATGTCAAGGATGTGGGAAAGTCAGCGGCCAAAAAGGCTTATGGTTAACAAGCTTTCCTGTCCCCGGAGGAAAGGAAGACCAAGGCTGAGGTGGTTGGACTGTGTACAGAGTCCACAGCTAAAATTACTCGGGATAAATTAATGGACTTATTCATCCATCATATTCACCCGATTTTCCTCGGATCGGATTACTATTTATTTCAATCAATGCAGTACTTTTTATCTGCCAAACTTTTAAGATTCGGGAGTATTTCTGACTAACTAGGATATTTCAGTCTTGCTTTTGAAGCTATATTTTAATCCCAAACAATTGTAGAAGTTGATCATTAAGTTCTTATGGTCAATCTTAAGAATTCTTTGAATAAATAATTTTTAAAACTTAAATTAAAATATCGTTTTAATATTTTTTACAGAGTCTGCTTGGTTCGATCTGTGGATAATTCAGTAGTCACTTGTTTCATGGTGATGGAGTGTGAAGGTGCTCTACGTCCGAGACGATTGTTACTGACGGGTCATTGCTCCGGAGCTACACAAATGTGGGATCTCACAACTGCACTGGATCGAGTCAACAATACATCAAAGGGTTAATTATTTAATACGATTATTTTTCATTTAATTCATGAATATGCATCTAATTTTTTATATATAATTTTTCAGAATCGGAAGATGCGTCGGACGGTGGTCCTAGCGCTGACGAGCTAGTCCGCCTAGTTCAACAGTACGATTTGCAATGCACAGCGCCACCATCTCCTCACAGACCTCTACTCTGAAATAATTTAATCATCGATAACTTAATATGTTGCTTGAGAGCCGGTGGCTTTTTGGTGTGAAATTCGTTGATGCGGTGTGGTGTGCATTTTTTTGTTTAACGGAGAGATGCAGATTGGACTATCTATATTAATAATATCAATATAAAAGTTTTAAAGTTTGACTGATATATATCCATTCATCTCATAGGGTTTTGTGATTACATATATAATTTAATTGATAAAGTAATTATTTATTTTAAGACCAAGTATACGGTTTTTATGTTTAGAACCCGGAACAAATGCATATAAATTACATAGAATTAATTCGATGTGTATGTAGATACGTTGGCTTCTTATCGGTTTAATTGATGTACGTATTTGTTTCCGAGCACTGTTTATCGCAATGTTTTATATATCTATGTATACAAATTGTTTCATTAAACATTATTATATATCGTTCTATTAAGTTTATTTAGTTTTAAATGTTGCATTTTATCGTGTGTTTAAATGTGTAATCGGTTAAGCTTAAAACTATTTTAGTTTCGTATAATATACGGTTAGTTACAATTTTACGATAGTGACTGAATAATTTAATCGTTTATATAAACAATTAGTTTGTAATAGAAATGTACGTTTTATATAGACAAAATATTATTCGTCTGAATTTTAATCAAATTATCTTGTCACAATCCATTTAGATATACAAAATTTACAATTTATCTATCCTAGAAAAATAACAAACTGAAGAAATTGCCAAATGAAATATTAAAATAATTCACTTTACGTCAAAAAATATATATTAATCACAAAAAAAAAGTATAGTTAAGGTTTATGAATAATAGCAATAATTTAAACAAAATGTTACTCAAAAAAGGGCAATTAATTCCATTTTAAATATTACGCTATATTAATTTAATCTATATATTCTCAATTTATTATTTTTAACGCTAGTTTATTTCTTGCCAGCATTTATTTGTATGTTTTCATAGTTCCTATATCTCAAATTTATTTATGAACTGATTTTCAAATACTATTTCACAATATTAATTTGCATAAAATACGCCAAAAAAATATATATATGTTTAATAGCCGATACAGTAGCTTTAAATTTATGATATTAATCATTTTTTTAATATGTTTTTAAGGGTTTTATCTATGGATTTAATTGATAATTATAAATGTTTATTAAAAGTTATTTTTATATTGATAAGATGATATTTTCCATTATTCAATCAGTAGGAAAATGAAATGTAATAATCCTCAACAATCATTACCGTTACTCGTAAATAATAAGATTACTCTGTAATATCTGTAGCTTTTCTCCCTTTGTTTCAAATGTATTAATGGCTTTAATGATAATTTTGCACGTTAATCCTTTTAATACTAAATTATACAGGTTTCTTTCGCTAGATCGTAATTAGTACTTGCCGACGATTGCTATTATCAATTCGTGAATCCTTTCGATGATTAATGATGACTGATTCTGAAATGTTTTTAATCTGGTTTCTCTGTGATATTATATTGTAATAGTACACTTGTACATATAATATATAGTTTTAATTAATAGCTGTAGTCTGATATTCCTACACAATTGAAATCTTATCGATACATATTTCTAGTTGATATACATTAATCAATATCTGATAATATATGAATCTGTATTTTAAAATGAAATATATTTATTTAAATTGTAATTTATGTTGTTTCATTTATTAACGGTGGAGTGTAAAAAAAAACAATGTCGGTAACCGATTGGCTCTATATGGTTCCCTAATATATTTTAACATGTTAAAATCCACACATGATTCTTTGATAGCCGTTCGATCCATCCATAGCCGATGCCCAAGTTTTTTATTTTTCCCGTATAACTCTTTTAAAAGTCTAAAGAATAAATATAATTAAAAATCGCGAAGGCGCGATGTTTTTTCTCGCTCGCGTCCGGTATGATGTGCCGAGTGCGAGTGAAACGTGCGATTGACACGTGCCAAGTCTAGGAACAGAATATTGTTTTTATTTTTTTTTCGCAATTCTACACAATAAATGATAACGATTATATATAATATTTATTCTTTAGAATTTTTTTACACAAATACAAAAAAAATAGTGACACGTAAAATTTATATTAAAATAATTGTAGGGATGAAAGACACAACGGATGAATTAATCTGACTCCAATTTTTTGATAATTGACTTTTATGACTGAAAATACACTTGTAAATTCAAACGGTAAATATTGTGATCGCGTCCAGTTCTTTACGGTGACGTGGTAGCGACGATCCAATGGCTGCTGACGTGGCTGTTCCCACGGGTAGTCAGCGTGTGGCGATGGTACGATGTCCACTGATTCTGAAGATGTCCGATATGTCCGGGTTTAGCGCGCGGCTTCTCAGATGTCGTCTCAAGATGGTCTTCGGAGGTTTAAGGACGATGACGTGCAGAATTGCTGACTTTGCGGGAGCAGAAGTTCAACGGTTTGCAGCTTTGATGAATCGGATTCTTCATCGTGAGAGCGTGCAGCCGACGAGCTGGGCTCCAATCGGGACTTTCGTCTACACAAGACTCACAGAGTCTACACAAGACTTAGGCAGAGTCCAGGATAGCTTCAGCTCGGGGTGAAGCTGCGATCCTCTCTGGCGTTTGTTGCTCGGTTGCCCAATTTTATATATGCCCCATTTTCTGACATGGTTGGTAAAGTGTGCGATTTTTTGCTTAATATTCCAGAATTAAAATTGGCTGTATTTTTTTAGCGTCTAAGCGACGGCTTTATGTTTGCGGTTTTTTGCATGCGTTGCATTTTTGATATTTACGTTAAAATGCACGTGCGGAACTTTTTTTTTATGCGTCTGAGTAGGTGCTAGAATTTCATTTAATATTTTTTTTGCCAAAAAATTTATATTTCGAAGTCGAAGTTATTTGTCTTTGATGTGACCACGACAGAATTATTCGAAAAAATGAAAAACTTTGGGTCCTCAATAAGTACGATTAGTAACAAAATATTTGTCGAGTAGTTCGAGGCGAAAATTCCTGGCCGCCGTTCGCACCGTTGGGGCTGACCAAGCTTCTCGCGTGCCAGACGCCGACCGCCATTTCCCTTCCGGGCGCACGGCGAGAATCCCGCGTCATGGTGCCGGTGAGTAGCGAACGTCTCTGCGTCCCCTCGTTGCGAACCCCCCCTGACCGTGTCCCTTCTTACAGCAAACTAAAGTGTTCGTCGGCTCGCTGCCGTTGGGCTCCAAGCCCGAGGAGCTGCGGCGCCTCTTCGAGAGGTTCGGCGTCGTGACGGAGTGCGATGTCATGAACCGCTGCGGTTTCGTGCACATGCAGTCCGAGGACATGGCGTCGAGCGCCATCCGCGCCCTCAACAACACGTCTTTCAACGGCGGCGTCATCACCGTCGAGCGCGGTCGCATCAAGGAGCGCGGGGGCGGCGGAGGCGGTGGCGGGGGGCGGGGCGGACCGCGACCGGGCGGCCCTCCGCTACGTAACGGCGGCGGGGGGCGGAGGCGGGGCGGGCCCAGACGAGGTGGCGGCAGCGGCGGTGGCCCCATGCGCGGCCCCCCTCCGGCGGCGCGCGACGCGCCCTACATGCGCGGGCCCCCCATGGGCCCCATGGCTCGTAACGGCGGCTACGAGCGCCAGGCCGAGCGTCGTCCCGGCTACGACGATCGTCTCGCCGGCAACGGCTTCTCGGGCGAAGACAGACGCGGTTTCGGTCTCATGGACAATCGGCCCATGGGAGGCGGATACGGGGGCGGCGGCGGCGGTGGCGGCATGTACCCGGACGAGCGTCGCGGCGGGTACCCGATGGACGATAGGCGCGGGGGCGGCGGCGGGGGCATGTTCGCCGACGACCGACGGCCGGGCATGTTTCCCGAGGACCGGGGCGGCATGATGATGGACCGACGAGGCGGCGGCGGCGGCATGCGACCCCCCATGGGCGGCCCGATGGGCGGACCTTCCTTCGACCGTGCCCCCCGCGGAAATCCGATGGGAAACGGTGACATTTTCAGCAGACGATCTCCACCCCAAATGTAAGTACTGGTCGCGGACTGTCGCCGAACGACCGAAACTAAATCTCAAACTATACGATAAATATTTACTTGCCAATATATTTATAAATCGGCGCAGAAAGCCATCACTTTTTGACGCATTTGAAAATTAAGATTGTAATTGAGCGACGTTAGACGTCCAAAAATAGCGTAGAGTATTTTCACCCTAGGAATGTGTATTGTTTTGCGATAATTTTTCTCGACGGCAGACTTTCTTCGACTCGTTGAGAGTTACGTTCCCTCGTTTTGCTCAGAATTTGAATTTGTCTCGATACAAATTTCTCCGTTCGTCCTTCGATTGAGCGACGCCAGATTTTTTTTTTATTTATTACGAACGCCCGTCAGCGCAGAATAACTTTTCTAATCGACGACGCTTGCGGCTCGTCTCGTCCGAGAATCGACGTCGATTTCGTTAACGAAATAATGAAACAGTTTATTTTGATCCGCCGAGTGTCGAGCATAATGCATCTCCGTTACGCTTATATTCCATTTCTTTATATCTTTTTGCAGGCGTAGCGGCGGAGGTTACGGTGACCGAGACCCGTACAATCGACAATTCCCGCCCTTGGGACGGTAAGCGCTCACGATTTTAAGTCGACGATTACAATCGTCGCGATCTGTGCATTAACATTAAACAATTAAACAAAAGTCCTCGGCGAAACTTATCATTTTATCTAATTTCATTGCGACGCTCTGCGATCCCTCCGATCGATCCGTCTCCCCAGCAAAAAGAATAGAGTTTTGCGACGTCTTTCGCCATAGTCGTAGATTCGTTTTGTTGCTATCCTATGGAAAATGTAGGTTGATAATTTTGCATGGCCCCGCCAATTGATCAATCAATTCAAAGGCCATGTCAGGTGACATTTTAACTGCAACCGGATTTTTTCGTGGTTTTGTGTTTAGCGTTGGCGGCAGCGGTCCTCGCGGCGGTAGAGACGCGGGCATGGGTCCGCGCAGATTCTAAGTTCCCCGACGTTAGCGACCGAGCCTAAGTAATTTTATAAACATCGACTCTTTGTTGCATCCAATCCACCGTCCTTTCAAAGAGTATGGAGCGTTTTACGGCGTCAAAAAATCCTGCGGGATCGACCGTAACGTGTGACATAATAAAAGTTTGACCGTTATGTATAATGTAGTGTATTTCATACCAGGCGTGCGGCAATAATTAATTGCCGACGAGATTATATACATATATATATATCTTAATCTAGATTTATTTAATTGTAAGACGAGCCGTCCCGGCGACTCTCGCATCGGTGTTCGGACTTCCGATTGTGTTTCATCGGGAACCGCATAATTTATATCAATTTCTATTTAAGACAGTACGGCATCGATGTGAACATTGGCAATTATGTGTTGTTTATATTTTTGTTTCTGATTATTATTTACCTATAACTTTACGATAATCGATAGGTATAGTTATGTTTTTTTTTTATATATGTGGCAAATTAACTCTCTTGATATCTGTCTTCTCTGCATAGATTCGTAGAATGAATGGCGTAATATACTTTTTTCAAACAACATAAATGTAATTGGCAAAGTGAATTAAAGATTACTCCAACAATATCGTTATTTTTTTACTATCACCCTGTAATATAATGTATCGGCTCGATATTGAGAACAACAACACTCGTAACCACTTACCTGAAGAATTTATTTTAATGCAATACATGATTGGTACGGCCGACGTCGATCGCGACGAACGTTAACGATATCGAGACCCTCGTAGAGAGACGGCGCACGGTCTCGATTGCATTGGCGAACCTCAATGTAACGTCCGGAGCTTTGCGTAAAAAAATATTATATTGCGTAGATTAGGACGGTTCGAATTGTCTCTCAGGCAAGTGGTTAATGAGCGAGCGAGCAAACAGTAGTGAGAAAATATAAAATCGCTGAATCCAAACACATCCGACATAGTCGATTCAATCAAACGATAGATATTTTGCTCGCGTTTCATCGCGAAAACGCATCCGATATTTTTTTTTCAATGGGTTTAAATTTTCTTTAATAAAATGAGACGAGAGCGTAAGTATCTTGTGGGATGTGTTTTATTAATGTTTTGCGGTAACAAATACCATGTGATATTTGAGACAAATTTCAGTGTTGGAAATAAAATTTTGTATTGAATTGCGTCGTCGTCAACACGGATGCGGTATGCGTCATCGGCGTCGTCGTCGTCGTCGCAATTAAACGGCGGGATACGAAGATGACGAGCGGATTTATTCGGATGCAACAAAACGTCGTCGTGCAGCAGCTACAGTTGCGTTTACTGATGCGTTGCATTAAACGGACACAAGAGCGTTTCTTATCAGAATGGCGAACAATCGTAAGTAGTCCGGACTTGATGTCTCGACACAAGTGTTAAAATAATATCCGAAATTAATCACATATCTGGGCGTTCACATTGACGTGGAATCCAAAAAAAATTAATGCATGCGTGATGCGCGCGTATAGCCACCATTCGCTCATACCGAATGGCGCTGATCTGTGATGCATATAGAGTTCCTCCGTTGCGATAACGAAACGTTGCGTCAAGTCATACCCACACTGCTAACGTTAATATTCTCTAGCAAGTCTGTATTAGAAGTATTGTTGCATATTCTACCCGTATGAGCTCAGTGTTAATTGTTTCAGTCTTCTTAGTATGATGATTTAACCGTATTTATATATAGATAAATTTATTTATCGTATATAAGGATGTTGTAAATGATCGCTCCGTCGCCTCGTTTAATTCGTTCGATTATCGTTTTACTAATCGCGTTTACAAATCCGTATGTACGTTTTGCTATTCTCGATTGAACCAAACGTCTTATCTTGTTTTATTTTTTAGCATATCCAGTCACGGTTGAAATGTTGCTGTGTAATTACTGAACGGTTTAATGACTGAACGAAACGCTTGGACCCGTAGGCATCCATGATGATTCGCTTTGCTTTGCTATTTCGCAGGCGGAAACGGTAAGGAGTGATAAAAGTGACGAAACAATCTGATATGTATTTATTCATTTGAAAATAAATATATTTATAGTTAATCGGTCTTTTATTTACACAAATACATTATGCACGCACACAAAAATTTAATAAAAAAAAACACATTTCTGTTTTTAACACTTTAACGACCGTGGACGTCAACGTTACGTACTCGGATACACACAATTTTGCTTATTTAATAATTAGAATCGGGGGCGACTCGTGACTCGTTAAAAACAGGTGGGGCATGATGTGGTCAAAGTGTTAAACAAAGTGAAAAAAAATGAAAGTGTCCGAAACGCGGTTGCATGAGCGTTCAAAAATTTTGAATCAGCAATCGATTGAATTAAGGATACTTTGATGCATTTATTTTAAGTTCTAGAGCGGGGCATATATAGGTGTGCCCCAAACAGCTTTACGCATCAAACAAAAAGCGACCTTCTGTTTATGGTATTATGGAACTTTTCTCTTTACCGCCACTACCTACCCAAACAACCACTCGTTCACGTTAAAGCTATCGATCACGTGACCGGGGCGGATGCAAGAATGCCCAAACACATGAATACGGTTCTGTTCGCATATTTCAGCTAATTATTTTTTTATTAAAAGAAATGTGTGGGCGCATTGCCATGGTTGCC
Source organism: Philopotamus ludificatus (assembly GCA_022495035.1). NCBI lineage: Eukaryota > Metazoa > Arthropoda > Insecta > Trichoptera > Philopotamidae > Philopotamus > Philopotamus ludificatus. The sequence goes on along the minus strand of JAGXCT010035499.1, from coordinate 33,285 downwards.
CGCCCCTGATTAGAATTACAATTCTGATGTCGCATTTTCGAAGAGCGATTGTGACTAAGGGATGGTTACCATTTTTTTTAACAATTTAGTGCCCAATAAAAGTCCATCGGAACAAAAAAATAATTTTTATTATATATATATATTTTTAAATTCATTCGAATAATTTTTTTATTCATTTGTTTTTCATTCGGTTTTCTACCCTAGTGAAGTGCAGACGTAAATTATACACTCTGCATATGATGGAGACGCTCCCATCTCTCGTCATAAATTTTATTATACCGATGGTTGGAAAACGTAGATCAACATCGAGGCGGGCTCGATCGACAAAAAGAAGTAGAAGCAGAAGCCAGCTCACCCAAAAAACTACCAGCAAAGAAACTAATGCGCCAACGAGACAGGGCAGGGCTTCGAGATCAAAAAAACGCAGATCCCGCTCAAAATATTTAAAAAATAAATGTTATCCCTGAACTGTGAAAATCTAAATTATTATAATATTATTTGAATAAATTTTGTATACCGTAATACTGATATCTAATAAATTAATTATGTTTTATATACGATTTTTATTAAAATCTACAATTTATACCTTGAAATGAATCTATAATATAAAGAATTAAATGTATACTTAAAAATTATCGTAGTCATTCATATAAAGATAAAAACAGACATACAGTAATACCCCCAATAGCGCCAATGGCTGGGTGCGCTGTGTGATCTCGCTCGCACATATATATGTTCTCATGTGTGCGAGTGTTCGGCACATTTCTCACCATTCACACTTAATGTAGATAATGAGCCACGGATGTCTATGTGTATGTCGGCGGTCGGCATGCATGGCAACCGAATTTATCTAGGATTCATATTTTTTTTACATTGTTCTTAGTTTTGGCAGATTTGTATTTTTTAGAAAAATCTCCCTAACCCTAAATTTTGTATGTGCTTCATTATCCCGATAACGCGTTGTTCCAATAATGCGGTCCCAACTATCGCGCTATCGGGGGTATTACTGTATGTTAAAAAAAAATTATAACAATATTCTATTCGAATATTGTTTTGTGAATCCCTTATATTTTTGGATATCCCTTTTCCCTAAGTCTAACAATAATAAGATGAGTGTGTACGTCAGAACAACATTTGTGGAGTATGCTGATGCAGTTTCACATGGAAAAAAAAGCCACGAGAAATATTTATGCCATTTATTGTGACATTGAATGTCAGGAAATGCCAACGTTGGTTTGAAAAATAATTCTTGAGACATCAATTTGGAGAATGAATCTGGAAGAGGACTGCGTAAACAAGTGAATGAAGTGGCTTGAATACTGAAATCGAAACAAAGCCAACGATGACTATCAGCGTATCCTGGTCTACTACTCAAAGATGTCTAAAAAAGCATAGGAAAAATTCAAGGACACGGTGATTAAGTTTTGCACGATTTGTCCGACCGCAACAAGACAGAATGTCGGTAACATATGCAGATTATTGCAAGAATCAGAGCAATACTGCTTGTTTCTTTGAGATTTAATTACCGGAGATGAGAAATGGGTTCTCTACTTGAACGTTACGAAGAAAAAACAGTGGATAACACCCTGACAAAAAGCAATTCCATCCCCGAAAGCCGAACTACGTCCAAAAAAATGCTGTTATCTGTATGGCCGGATGCAAAACGAATAATTTACGAGAATAATAACGAATTTATTAAGGTCCAAACAAAGCAAAATAATCAACCCTCCGGGTATTTTGATTCAAAACCACGGGCATTTTATAAAAAGGGGAGATGAAGGGGGGATTTAATGAATAGACGGCAGAAACTCAAAGATTATAATAGAAGTTACTTTGTATGAATATTAATCCCCCTATTATCTGGCTATATACGCTATAATCGAATAAGTTTCCATCCAAAATAGTCTGCCTGGACTTCGGAAAACAAATAAATAAACCAGTCAATCTCTACATGCCTCATCAGGCCTGTCCTAACATACGAGGCTGAATGAAAAAAGGACGAAAACTGGATATTCTAGAGAGGAGAATTCTGAGACGAATATTTGGTGCCGTATTCGACGACAGGGAATGGCGTATCCGAAGCATCGAGGAGCTGTATCGACTATACTAGGATATACCGGTCACAGCTGTCGTCAGAGTGGCCAGACTCCAGTGGGCCGTTCACGTGTCAAGGATTCGGAACAGTCAGCCACCAAAGAGGCTTATGGTTAACAAGCCTACCTGTTCTCGGAGGAAAGGAACACCAAGGCTGAGGTGGTTGGACTGCGTACAGAGAGACACTACATCATTGAAACTTACCGGAAGATGGAATGACAAAGTGGTAGACTGGATAAAATAGAGATGGGTGTTGGATGTAACTCGTAATGATATAGTGAATGTTGTACAATATCATATTTAAAATATACTCGGATTTCAACAACTTGAATTTGAGAACGGAAATAAAAGAATTTATCATCCATGCATAAAGAGAATCTGGCACAGGGGCCAGACTATATTATTTATCGTCAAAGGAAATTCCTATTCAGTATATTATACAAACAATAACAAGCATGATAAATTCAATAAGTGTAGCGGCAGTGCAAATCAGATTGTTTAAATTAATTCTACGAGAAGATGGTACAGAATTTGATGATTTAATTTAGACGCAGAAGTGCGATTGCTAAGTAGCTTTTTTAAATTTATTACCAAGAAATAAATAAACTACAGGGTTGAAATCATGAATTTAATATCAGATTTGAAGACGAAATATCAAATATCTCATAAATTATAAAAGATTATGTTTTCAAATATAAATTTGCATAAAAAAGGTCGCCGACGTATTTCGAAAAGTCATCATTTCATTTTTATTTATTTTTCCGAAGTGAATTTGGCATTGTTCCCGATGTGCGACTAAAATTAATAATACTTCAGTTTGGCGAGTCTTTGTTCGACCTCTTTCACGTACTTTTCGGGAATATTTTGCTCTCTCATCCTCTGTACTTTATTCTTCACCACCTCCTTCTCCATGACGTCCAATCTTTTCAGCTCTGACAAATAAGTGAGATCCTCCATTCGATTTTTCTTCTGATCGTCGGTCCTATTTATAAAATAATACAAATAATCATCATTGATGAAAGAGAAAAAAATCAACGATTTTCGTCATACCTTTTGATAGCTTTACTATTGACTTGTTCCATCGTAGATTTTTGAAACTCTTTTATAACCTGGCGCTTCTCTTGATTCATCTGAAAATATTAAATATATTAATAAATTGAAATTAGCTCCGTGCGATGTGTTACGTGTATACCTTTTGTTCTTTTATCATGTCTTCTTCGTTTTTCTTCATGACGTTATTCAAAATTGCTTCATCCAACGCCATTTCCATGGCGATTTGTCTTCGAATATTAGCTATCTAAAATTTGATATGTTATTATTTATGATAATGCTAAAATTTATTTACGAAATTTCACCTGTTTTTCTCTCGCTTCTTTTAATTTTTCAATGTCGTTGATTTTTTTAATTGTGGCAGCTTTCTCTCTGGCTCTATAGTCTCTCTCGACATCCTCCTTTATCTTCAGATTGCGTATTTTTTCCGACTTCTCTCGCAATTGCTGCTCCATCCTTTGCGCCATGGCTATCGTATCGATATCTTTATTCTTTGCGGCTTTCTTAGCGTCGGATTCCGCCTTTAAACGTGCCTCCCGTTCCTGCCGTTGCTGCTTAAACACTTTTATACGCTCGTCCATGATTAGACTCGCTTCCTTTTGTTTGTCTTTTAAAAATTTAAGCTCTTCGTTGGCTGTCGATACAGATTTATTAATGACGAATAATTGATTCAACTAAAACTCGATATGTATTACCTTTGTCTAATAGGGATTTTAAATGCATCGCATTCTCACGCTTCTTCTGCAGCTTCTCAAGCTCGGTCAGCTCGACTGCAACGCCGTCCTCATAATTTTTTACGACTTCCAATTGCGTTCGTTCCATACAGATCAGCTTTGATTTTTCATTGTTTGCAATTTGTTCTTTGATGTTTTTTATGTTTTGCAAACGGCGCGATTTTTGCTCCATGATTTTGTTCTGTTCTCGTTCTAGGGCGGCGAGTCGATCTTCCTCCATCATGATATCGAGCCTTACGCACATTAAAAATTATCACTTTTATCAAAATAAATCAAACGTCATTGTTTTATTACCTTTTATTTTCTTCTTCCAACTCTTTAGCGTTTAACACTTTTTCTTTAACTTGCTCGTCTCGAATGGCATGACACTTAGCGGCCATGATTATCTGATTAGCTATTCTAGCTCCTTGAAATTCTTCATGTTTCATACCTACAGGATGTTAAATAAAATAAATTTTACATTGGCTTACAAGTAGGCTTCGTTTAAATTGATTTTAAGCATTTATTTAAATAAGTATGGATCTTGAGGTGATCCAGAGACTAAAGATCTAGTTTTTCTGTAGCAGACGATTTCACGTTTACAATTTATTTAATTCGATACATGCAATCAGATAACTTGGGATCTGGAGAAAGAGGATGAGTTTTCCTATCTTGGGAGGAAGACCCTAACCTGTTGACTAACTAATAACTGCTTAGGACTTAAAGCATGCTTTTAGAATTAATGACGTCAGGGTCTGTAGAAAAGCATGCTTTGGAATAACCACGTAGAGGTGTCTAGAAGCAGTTCTTTGTATCTCTGTCACCAGTAGTTGGTGTAAAGATCGCATTATCGAGATTGCAGAGTTGACCGGCTCCCTAGCCATTCAAAGGCAAATGCGGGGATAGTTCCTTTAGCGTTTCCCATCACATTACGCTTCCTACAAATTTCGCTCCGTCCTTTCAGTTCCAGGCCGTAGCGGCAACGAGGAAACTCGTTCGGATGGAAGCAATGCCGCACCCTGTGGCTGTTTTAGACTATCGTTAAGGCGTGCAATGTTGGCCTGCCGGCCCAAAGAGGGGACTGTCCCTCCGTAAGGCTACTGGGTCAACCTGCACCTGGATTACGTAGCCAACTAATGTTGTTCTTTTTTGGTGTGCTCCGAAATGGCGGAGGAAAACCCAACAACGACGAGCACGCAAAGAATGGCAAAGTAAAAGCCATACGAAATCATCGTCATCAATATCTAAATATCATTGATGAGAAATGCAGTAGCTCAACGGACAGCAATTCTCCTCCAGGAGTTAAGCTGGGAAGTGTTTAATCATCCACGCTATAGCCTGGACCTCGCCCCCAGTTATTTCCATATTTTCCTATACCTCAAGAAATTCTTGTCCGATCAGCATCAACATTTTGAGAATGCCAAAGAGACGGGGGTGGTTGTCATACAGTGATTCCAATGCGGGGCAGAATTCTACGATAGTGTTCAAAAGTTTGTCCCACGGTATGACAGAAATTCGACAATTCCGGTGGTGAATATGGTGGAAAATAGCTGAACACTTCTTTCTTGTTCGACCCTTCGTGTTTATACAATTTAAATCTGGCCCATTTCTCAAAACCTTTAGTGACCCCTGCTCGAAGAGATACTTCACAACTGGCTAAAATAAATAATGAACCGTAGTATCTGCTATGCAATATGCTGAATGCAGATGACAAATGGTCACGATTAAATTTTCATTAAAATAAATCATTAACCTTCAGCTCTTTTCAGCGTCTTTGTAACTTGATTCGATTGTTTACTATCCTGAAGATTGTCGATTACATGTCCAGGTTGAGTTTTAAACTTTGCGTCGAGGAGCTGTTTCCGTTTTTCGCATTCTATCGCTTTTCGTTTTGCTTCTTCGTCGACACGTTTTGCTATCATTACGGGATCGTTTTGTAGTGTCGCCTAAAAATAAAATCGTATTCAAACTGTATTCAATAATTTTTAATTTTTTTACATAATAAATAATAAATAAGTGTAATCTCACTCTCTGTTTAAGTTTTTCGTATTCATCCTGATGCCATATGGCGGGATAAACAATTTTTTCATTTCCGGGAATGATCATGTTTCGCATTTTTCCATTCTGCGGCAGAGTTATGGTGGTCTTTCCTTCGTACGCATTCTTCAATTTTTTATGTATAGGACGGTTATCCTTTGGGAATTTTAAATTGCACTGAGACGGACTAAATTAAGAAAAAAACGGTGCAGTGTATACGTTTTGATATAAAATTTAGGTAATATTTAACGTTTATTACCGATGCAATGTATAATAACCGGGAACAATGGTGTCGGCATCGTATTGGTACTTAATTTTGTCATAATTGACGAGCTTCGCCATATTTGAGCCGAAGCAAGACAAAGGAAATGAATGAGGATATTTTCAGTTTATCGGTTGCTATGGCAATTCGTGTAGAAGGAAATTATATCAATCAATAGGACTTGAAAGGACTTTTTTATCTTGAAGTGTATCCATTAGAGATTTAAACATAGGATCAATAATGATTTAGTGAATCTTTTATTCTAATTAGTACAAAATTGATATTATCTGTATTTTTTACCGCTGAATAATTTGATTTTTTTTTAACATGATTCAAATATTAATCATGACCAGCCATTATTTACTAGCTAGCTTGACTTGTCTTATTTGAAAGGAAGCTCGACCGTAGATGCTGTTGAAGTCCAAAGTAGCACCGGTTTGCCAGAATGGTTCTACTTCGTACTTCCAAATTGGTTTCATTATTTTTTGTAATTAGTGAGCCGAGATATGTTAGTCCCTTGACGGCCTAGAAGCGGTATTCTTCTATTCTCAGGGGTTTAAGGATATTTTTTTCATAAAATAATAATACGATTCATATATTACATAAATAAATTTATTATTTGATCGATCGATAAATATTAACATCGACTCCAAATTCATAATGTACAATCGGTTCATTAATATCTATGGGCTGAAATAAACAATTCATATTCCACGTAGTTCTTCAAACTAATTCATCTGGAAGATCTATCTCATCGCTTTGATCCACAGCAAAATCATCATAAATCATTTTTATAATTCAAATAAAAAAATATAGTTCATTATTTTGAATAAATCATAGTTGTTATTTAATAATTTACGATTATCAATGAGAATCCATGAACAGCATATCCGACATGAGTAATAACGTGTTCGGCAGTGGACGAGGTTGCGGAGATAATACCGTAAATACTTGACGCTCCATGTCGACGGCGGTTCTAAAATAATAATGTCGTTAATAGCGTAATATAAGGTGAGGTAAAGAGAAACGAAAAGGCATTTTTTTGTTGCGTTACTTTAAAACCACTTTTCACAGAGATTGAAGATACATATTTGCGGTATTTTATATTGTTTTTATTTGTTTAAGGATTAAAATCAGATGAAGCTACCCAGACCATCTGTGATATTTATGGAGAAATCTTGAATCCTTGACAGAGCTATAGATGGTTTCAAAAGTGTCGAAAGTGCGTGAAAGGAAAACCAAAATCAGGGAGTCCACTTCAAATCGATGATGACACTTTAAACCCATTGGTGGAGATAAACCGCGTAAAACAATCGAAGAATTTTACAAGAGCCCGGTTGTCCATAGTCAACAGTGAAGAATAATTTTAAAAGGCAAGAAAAAAATAATAGACAAAGAATCTTTACTGTCCAGATATGAAACCAATCCGTTTCTTAGAAAGATTTCTGCTGGGGATGAGAAATGAATCATCTACATCAATCCGAGGAGAAAAAAATAATCTCTTTATAGAATATCTCTCTATAGAATCAGGTGCCTACCCCTGAGCAATCATTCACTGATAAAGAATTTCCTTTTGTACTTGGTGGAATGTTTTTGGAATTATTCACTATGAATTACTAAAATCTGGTCAGATTGTTACAGCAGAGGTGTATTGTCCCAAATTAGTACGATTAAAGGAGATACTGCTTAAAAAACTATCAGGAAATCGTTTAGAAAACAATCAAACGAAGACCACACGGACAAGAGAGGTAGATTTAGAAGTTCTGCAACATCCTCCATATTCACCTGATATTGCTTCGAGATAAAAAAAATACAAACGTTGAACAAGTTCGAAATCACTTAAAGTCTTAATGCAGGAGATCATAAATAACTACGGAAAATATTTAATAGAATAATTTTGTTTAAATAAACCTTTTTTCGCAATAAAAAAAAATGTCATTTCATTCCGCGTCACCTAATATATTTTTACAAAATTTTCACTCCAAATTAAATAAAACCTTTTTTTATTTAAAATTTTAAACCAATGGATGATCGATGAAATGTATTTCACTCCAAATTAAACAGTGTATAAAGATGAAAGTATATAAGAATCTTATATACTTTGGAATCAATGGAACTATCGTAAATATTTTTTTCTTCATTGATATTACTTGAAAAATTTATGTCGCAAAAACAAAGAATAGAATTACTGTATAAATAATAATAAAATTCACTAAAAAAAACCTGTATTTTTTTTCCACATTCAGCACACCCAACATCACGTCCACCGTACGCCACTGTATAAGATGCTGTCTTTTTTTATTAAATATGCATATTTTCAAATCTCTTCATATGAGGATAAATACCAAAGAGCTATATCATCATCATCATTTGCCAGCCACAAGGCTTTCACTCGCTGAGGGCATGGGCCTTTACCAAACTCTCGCATGGTAGTTGAGGCCAAAGGTACCTGAGTCTCACGTGACGTGAGGGCTCCCCTATCGTGTCCATACCGCAGGGACCCGAGCCGTCTTGGTATGCGGTTTTTTGTAAAGAGTTTCCCTCTCTTGGCCATTACTAGCATTGATGTACATCTTCTACCATGTTGGTATCGGATTTTACCCTCTCGACTGTGTCCAGTAGAGGTTATGTAGTTAAGAAAAAGAATAAAATAAGTATATAAATCAGTGGCGTACGTATATCTCCATACATGACCATGACCTTGTTATTAGATTGCATGTGTCTATACCCGGGGCTAGCCTCGTCCTAGATCCGTCTTTTCTCTCGAACCAATCAAGACGATGCATGTCTCGGATTGCCTGGCGAATGATAGTTTTATAGATTCTCAGTTTATTTCGCCTCAAGAACAACCTATCCCCAGTAATTTAGACAGGGCAAAATAGCACCGATTCGCTTTTTATGTTCGGACAGAGATTTCTGTACTTTCAGAATTGTCCTCGGTGATTGTGGTGGCCAAGTACTTGAATGATTTAACCCACTCAATAGACCCAGACCCCACATCCACCGAGGTCCCCTCTCTGCCTGATCGCGAAACCATCATTTATTTGGCCTTAGACCAATTCACCTGCAGACCAGGTTAGAAGCCGCTGCCGTGAAAGCACCGGGCGAAACAACCTCATTCTTAGTGCGATCGACAATGTCAACATCATCAGCGTATAATTTAATTTAATTGGCATATTAACCCTGAGGCGGGTCTTTGCCACCTGAAGGCACCTCCATCTCAGCCATGATGTCATGACTGTGACGGACGTTCTCCAGGTTATCTTGGCTCTTCGAATACGTACGATCATTTCAGCCAAAGCCCGAACCGAGCTGTCAAACGCGGATTGTAACAATAATAATCAGACGAGGTTAGGGCCAACTCGTATTTAATTTACGGTCTGATCGGGTGCTACGGGCACCTCCTGTAGCACACACGTCACTGAATTGGCCTGGATAGCGGCCTGGCTCCTCATAGCTCCGTAGAATCTACAAAACTATGATTGTGCCTAACCGCTATCGCCGCCACGTCTGATACCGACACGCAACAACACTCGACTCGAGCGTATGCCAGCAGTAAATTATCCCTCCGAGGACCAGCGTGCCAAGCCCGATGTGCGGCTCTCATCGCAGCCTCCAAGGCTAAATTAAATAATATTGGGGATATAGCATCCCTTTGTCTCATTTCAGCTCCGTCAAAGCCCCAACCGTTCATACCCTGCTCAACGAACCCGAAATGCACATCCTTGTCAGGTTAATAAGTTTCTTTGGGAGGCCAAGTTTATTAATGGCTGATTCTCTATAATTTTTCTCTATGGACGCTGTCATACACCTAACGAAAGTCGACAAATATGGAGTGAAGATCAATGCCATACTCCCAGGACTTCTGGATCATTTGTTTGATCGTGAAAACCTGGTCCACTGTGGACCTGCCCGGTCTGAAGCCACTTTGGTAGTCTCCTATGAGGGCCTCTGCATAAGGAACAAAATGCCCCAACAAGATCTTACTAAATATTTGATATGCCCCATTAGTCCCTTTATAGGACAAAGGCTGAAATTTGTTAATATATTAACCAGTCGCTTTAAGGTCTATATTTCCATGAGCGCCCATAGAAATATCAACTTAGTACCGTAATATGTTGTCGAAAAATTTTTTTGGTTAATTTATTGTTAAGGACTGAAATTCTGCGATAATTTTTGCATTTTTGGCTTAAAAAATTACTGGTTTTATTTGATTTGTACGAGGCTTAATTTACAGTAAAAAAATTTGTACATGATAATAATACGTACACGCATATGAATCCCGCCACGTTTGTTCTAATAACATCCTCTTCGGAGCTAAGCGCAAATGACACCGCTAGCAGATGATGAATAAGCGATGGACTAGGTTGAACGGCCACTACTTTAGTCATTGCGTCCTCAACTTTCATACCTAAAGGCATACACGAGTCCGGTAAAGAAGGTGCTCCGATCTATTAAAAAATTTAAATGATTAGTTTAACACATACATTTAAATATGATAATCGTATAGTATTCACCTTGAAAATCTTGGCATCCGAGAATTTGACATCAAACGAATGCGGATAAAACGGCGTTCGTTTTCCATAAAAGTACTCTCTGATTCGCATGTCTCTATTTTCTTCGCGGTGCTTTTTAATTCGTTCCACAACTCCTCCGCTTTTCGGTAAATATACGACCTTGACAAATTTGGGCATATCACGCACGAGTTCGTTGTAAAGTCGCTCATTATCCAAAACACATATTATATCTACTTCGAATGCTTGTGCAGCGTGAGTTAAAATTTTATAACCTTGCCCTTTAACCCATCCGCAAGTATTAATTATACATCCCGACACTTTCGCTAAATTAAAAAAAAATTACGATAAGACGATATTCAATAAACGCTGAAATATTTATTATTACCTTTCTTGTTTATTTCCATTCGCTCGGAAATCACTTCGGCTAATTTAGTCGTAATAATATTATACAACTCTAGATTATCATTCGGCGACTTGTGTCCGAAATGGTACACCAAAGGAGCCTGTTGACTAAATCCTTCTTCGACAGTAGCAGGCCGTTCGACTAATAATGCGCCTAAAAATAATTACGACAATATATCCAGTTCCAAATTGAAATAATATGATCCGATATATTTACCTATAGTTCCGGGTACACTGATCTGTCCCTGCCCGACGTCTAAATCGAGCAAAATTGGTCTTCGTCGCATTCGAACGGCATAATTTAATAATATACGAGATACGGTACTCTTTCCAACGTCGCACGGCCCTACAACCATCGTTATCGGACCTCTACCCTCAGTTTGTTCGGCCTCCACTCTATATTGTTCTAACGCGGCGTGAACGTTGAGATACATAACCTATAAAAATTAATAGATAAAACCCAATCGATTCAATACATATTAATTTTATTGACATATAATACCATTGGAGTTTCTTTGGCGATGTAGCTGACATCGGTTTTTCCTTTAAGTTCAATGGTGCAGCCATGCCAAGTGTATACGGCTACTTTGGCTCCGGTATGGAATTCGTATACCTTTCCTTTAAATAATTCTGTGCCGAAGAGTTCAGCTAAACCGGTTTTAACCTGACGCATAAATTAATAATGATACTTATTCATCAAATGAATTGCTTAAGATTAATTAACAAGTTTTGTAGGTTATGTTTACAAAAATATTTACAAAATGTTAAAACGCACCTCTAGCGTAACTTTTTCATTTTTTGATTCAACCTCGAATCTCAATTCACAATCAGCTTCTAACTTAAACTCCTGTACCGTCGGAGTATCCATCGCCATGGTCGGAAGCTGTCACGTCAAAGTTGACGCTTACTATTAAAGTGTTGCCAGTTGAAAATATAATGTTCACCTCATTAATAAAGTCACAACATCGTTAATATTAACCCTCCCACCGTTATGGTTATCCCATAACGGCGAGAAAGTTAATCGTTTACGTGTTAACGATTATACTAACATCGAGACGCAGGTAATATTAAAGGTTTTAAACCATTAAAACAATATAAATTCATAACATAAAATATTAAAAAATACGACGAGACGGCCGCTGATGGAAGGCGATTACAAAAATATAAATATAACAATATTCAACAACAAATATATAATGGTCGACTGGTTCGTTGGAGAATCCTCGACACGCCCCGAAATGATCAGCGGTTACAAAACATCGAGTAACATTTTTTTTGTTATCGAAAATGAAGGAGTGTCTAATCTATTCTGAGAATTTAATCACCGATAACGGTATATTAATATTTTATTTAAAATTAATATTTATTTTTTCTATTAATAATAATGCAAACAGAACTGTGCATTTTTATGCATCGTGAAAAAAAATGTCGATGGTTGGAAGCCGCCGAAATAAGTATATTCATATTTTATTTTAAATTGATAATTATTTTTCACCCATCATTTTTTTATATTAATAATAATGATATAAATACAAGAACTGTGCATTTTCATGCATCGTGAAAAAAAAATCCTTTGTCGATGGTTGAAAGCCGCTGATATAACCGCCGTGTCAGCGTTACTCCGATAGACCAATTGAATATTATATATTTTTGCACAATACGTTATTTATATTTTTGTATATAATATTCAACTGGTCCGTTGGAGAATCTTCAACACGCCCCGAAATGATCTGCGGTTACAAAAACGTCGAGTAACATTTTTTTTGTTGTCGAAAATGAAGGAGTGACTAATCTATTCTGAGAATATAATCATCGATAACGGTATATTAATATTTTATTTTAAATTAATATTTATTTTTTATATGAATAATAATAATAATGCAAATAGAACTGTGCATTTTTATGCATCGTGAAAAAAAATGTCGATGGTTGGAAGCCGCCGAAATAGCCAGCGTGTCAATGATTCTCCAACTGACCGACATAATAGTTTTTGCGCAAGGCGGACCCGTTGTTTTTTGTTTCATAAAATAAATAATGACAATCTGACAAAAAATTAACCCTTTTTTCAACTGTGTTTAATATAAATTACGCATTGTGCAAAAATATATAATATTCAATTGGTCCGTCGGAGAACCACCGATACGCCGATTATTATATCAGCGGTTTCCAACCATTGACGTATTTTTTTTTCGGGAGATAAAGATTTTGCAATTAAAAGAAGGAAATTAATAAAATATCATGGCGATTTATTTACAAATAATAATATATGTACAAAATTAAAGCTAACATTTCGATTGTCATAATTGATAATAATTAATTCGTCCACTGCACATCGGATAAGAACAACATTGCGGTCGGAGGTAGACTGGGGTGCGGCGACGAAACGGTGAGGGTTTGATTCTTCGCGTCGACGTCAGTTCTGAAAGAAGAGAGAGAGAGAGAGCGAACGATGAGTAAAAATGGCATTATTTAGGACAGACGCTCGAGTAGCGATAGGGCAGATTCGACACTTACATGCACAAGAAGCCGGCGACGTTTCTGGTAGCGGCCTCTTCGGGGCTGAAGCCGAAGGTGATCGCGAGCAGGCGGCGCGCCAGGGTCGGACCGGGTCGGACGGCCACCACCTTCGTCGATCGGCCCTCCATCACCATGCCGATGGGCAAGCACGAGGCTGGCATCGCCGGAACGCCGATCTTGTATATCTTCACTTCGTCGAATTTGACTTTTATCGAGTGAGAAGGCGAGATTTTACTTGAGAACAGCTGTTTTACGCGAAGCTTTTCAAGATTGGCGCGATCTTCGTCGGTTTTGTCGGCGACGCCGCCGTTTCTCGGCAAATGGATGACGTCGACGCTCTTAGGCAAATCGCGTTCGAGCATGTAATGGAGTCTTTCGTTGCCCAACACGTAGACGACGTCGACTCCGAAGGTCCGCGCGGTTTGGATTAGCCTGGAGTTGTCCTCCACCACCCCCATCCATGCTTGCGTGTTGATGACGCAGCCCGATGCTTTGGCTGAAATAAACAAAATCGTAAATACAGACGTGCTAATAATTGCGTATTGCAAATCGTATACTCATATTAATATATTACCTGCCGCGTCCCTTTCCGATCTTTCTGAAATCATCTTGGACATTCTGGTGGAAATGGACTCGTACAATTCGACGTTGTCGTTCGGAGATTTGTGTCCGAAGTGATATGCGAGGGGAGCTCGGTTAGCAAAGCCCTCTTCGACGGTCGCAGGTCGTCTCACCATCAAGGCACCTGAACAAAAATACCAAACGTTTATTTATATTACTCGACATCGGGACAAATCAATGACGTCTTTAAATATGCTAAGCTTACCGACGGTGCCGGGAGCACAGATGTCTCCTCCTTCGACGTCCATGTCGACGAAGGTCACGCACCTTTGGGCGCGAACCCCGTAGTTGACTAGAATACGGGAGAGAGTACTCTTCCCGATATTGCGCGAACCCACCACCATGGCGACGGGACCTCTGCCACCGAATTGTTTGGCTTTAAACCTCCGCCTCTCCAACTCGGCGTGGGCATTCCGGTACAAATTCTGAAAATAAATAAGTAATCACTTATAGAAAAAATGATTCAATCGCCGAAAATTCACTCGTTTCGTCGCTCACCATCGGCGTATCTTCGGCGACGTACTGGAAGTCAGGTTTCCCGTTTAACTCGACGCAACACCCTTGCCAGGTGTACACGGCGACAGAAGCGCCCGATCGGAATTCGTACTGAACCCCAATCGTCAACTCCGTCCCAAATATCTCGGCAAAACCAGATTTTAGCTGAAACAATAACAAAAAATAAAATAAAATCAAACAAAGATTATAAAATAATCTCGGCGAAAGATGGATACAAACCTCGAGAGTAACTGCGGAGCCGTTTGATTCAATATAGAACCTCAGCTCTGTCTCGGGCTTCATATTAAACGTGTGAATAGAAGTATGCTCCATTTTAGATGCGTTCCAGTCGATGACCACCGTTCGAATGACGAGGCAGAAACGCCCCCTCACTCCAGGCGACCGAAAGTAGCTCGGAGAGATTTCGACAGGAACGGTATACCGTAGATTTTTTTTTCCGTCAAGCATTTATAATTTATTTCAATATATATCTATGTATCCCTAAATACTACACCATTTTTATACTGGTAATTAAAATAATATAAATTCATAACATAAAATATTAGAAAATATGACGAGACGACCGCTGATGGAAGGCGATTACAAAAATATAAATATAACAATATTTAATAACAAACATATAATATTCAACTGGTACGTTGGAGAATCTTAGACACGCCCCGAAATAATCAGCGGTTACAAAACATCGAGTAACATTTTTTTTGTTATCTCGAAAATGAAGGAGAGACTAATCTATTCTGAGAATTTATTCACCTATAACGGTATATTCATTTTTTATTTAAAATAATATTTATTTTTTCTATTAATAATAATAATAATGTAAATACAAGAACTGTGCATCTGCATGCATCGTGAAAAAAAATGCATTTGTCGATGGTTGGAAACCGCTGATATAACCGGCGTGTCGGTGTTTCTCCGATGGACCAATTGAATATTATATATTTTTGCACAATCCGTTATTTATATTTTTGTATATAATATTCAACTGGTCCGTTGGAGAATCCTCGACACGCCCGGAAATGATCAGCGGTTGCAAAACATTGAGTGACATTTTTTTTTGTTATCGAAAATGAAGGAGTGTCTAATCTATTCTGAGAATTTAATCACCTATATATTAATCACATTCATATTTTATTTAAAATTAATATTTATTTTTTCTATTAATAATAATAATAATGCAAATAGGAACTGTACTTTTATGCAATCGTAAAAAAAATGCTTTTGTCGATGGTTGGAAACCGCTGATATAATAATCGGCGTATCGGTGATTCTCGGACGGACCTATTGAATGTTATATATTTTTGCACAATTCGTTATTTATATGTTTGTATATAATATTCAACTGGTACGTTGGAGATCCTCGACACGGCGAAATGATGGGCGGTTACAAAACTTCGAGTAACATTTTTTTGCTAGCGAAAATGAGAGTTTCTAATCTATTCCGAGAATTTTCACCGATAACGGTATATTAATATTTTATTTTAAATTAATATTTATTTTTCACTTAACATTTTTTATATTAATAATAATAATAATAATGTAAATACATTAACTGTGCATCGTGAAAAAAAAATGCTTTTGTCGAAGGTTGGAAACCGCCGATATCGCCAGCAAGTCATTGATTCTCCAACTGACCGACATAATTTTTTGCGCAAGGCGGACCCGTTGTTTGCGCTTTTTTGCGAAAATGCACAGTTCTATTTACATTATTGTGAAAAATAAATATTAAAATGTTACTCGAAGTTCTGTAACCGCTGATCATTTCGGGGCGTGTCTAGGATTCTTCAACGGACCAGTTGAATATTATATATAAAAGTATAAATTACGCATTGCGCAAAAATATATAATATTCAATTTGTCCGTCGAAGAATCACCGATACGCCGATTATTATATCAGCGGTTTCCAACCATCGACAAAAGCATTTTTTTTTCACGATGCATGCAAATGCAAATTTCTTGTATTTACGTTATTATTATTATTAATATAAAAAAAAATTGAGTGAAAAATAAATATTAATTTAAAATAAAATATTAATATACCGTTATCGGTGAGAATTCTCGGAATAGATTAGAAACTCACATTTTCGCTAGCAAAAAAAATGTTACTCGAAGTTTTGTAACCGCCCATCATTTCGCCGTGTCGAGGATTCTCCAACGTACCAGTTGAATATTAATATATTTATATTTTTGTAATTGCCTTTCAACAGCTGAAATTCTGTATTATATTTTTATACTATCTTTAATTAATTAATTATCATTAATAAATAAATCATCGTGATATTTTCAATCATTTTTATTTTATTTGTGCAATCTTTTAATTCCTAGTACAGTCAATCCTCGACATACACGATTTCGGACTCATGCGAATTTAAAAAAAAAGAATTCAATTTTAGTTGTTTAGTTTACACAAGGCGAGGACCAAAGGTGTAATACATACGTTTAAAAAATATTACCTAGGAAATACATTTAGGAAAGCAGTTAGCGTTGTTGATGGACAGAATGTTAAATCCTTAACCTAATTCTGGAAAGGGTACAACATTTATAAAGCTATTAAAAATATTGCTGATGTCTAGAGTGAAGTTACAATATCTACCATGAGTAAAGTATGAAATAAGCTCATCCCCCGATAGGCTGAGAAGAGTAGTACACCAACTGAAGAAGTCTCCCAAGAACGAAATTTAAATCTAGAGGAACAGGCATTCTGTGACATTTTATTAGTTCATTTTATAAAATTCTAATTAGCGTTTTAAAAAATGTACGTTATAGGGGGGATTGACGTTATAGGAATAAAAAGCCGCAAACGTTATAGGGGGACGTAATAGGATTGTACGTTATAGGGGGGTTTGCTGTAGATTCTGTTATGTCCAATAAATATGTGCAATAAATATAAATAATATTTTCTTGTGTGTATATAGAACTATTTTACTTTTACCTAACCTTTGATACTAAAACATATTTTTTGTCAAAAATGCTAAAATCTATGCTTTCCTTGACTTATGCACAACCTTCGGAACCAATTAATCGCGTAATTCGAGGACTTACTGTACTGTGTATCAATACATAAATAATTGAAATGTTACTTTGAATAACTTACTTTATTAATAAATAAAAATTAAATATTCTCTTAACAAAATATGAGATCAAATTATATAAAAACATTGCAAAATAACCCAAGAAATTGACCATTTTTTAAATAATATTTACCAAATATAAAATACACTAATTTGACAAACATAACAAATTTATTGCTACAAAAATTATATATGTACAAAATTTATTGTGATAAAATAAAATTTGATTGAAAGACAACGTAAAAACGAGCATAGATTGTCATACTATGCGATATTGATTCAACTACAATTTCTTTTTATATTTAATTTTTCTTCCGAAAAATGTCCATCCTTTGGTATTTCCTTCGGACAGTAGAGACTTGCGTATTCGTTCCCCTTTTCAATTGCTTCTCCGACCAATGATTCGCAATTTATGAGACTCACCTTTGAAATAATTTTTATTAATTATTGAACATAATTCGTATAACAAAGTCGATCATACCTTTTTACCCTTCATGTGTGCAATAAAGCGCAAATCTTGATTCTTATTCGGCGGTATGATGGTGGTTCCGAACACGGACAAAATACTTCTCAGCCATTTTTCGGCGGTGAAATTTTTATCAATATAAGACTGCAAATTAAATTTTTGATAAATAATTAATATTTAAAAATCGTTAATTATGAAATATAGACGTACGTAAGGTACGCGACACGTTGCTTTGATGATTCCATTCGCACAGCCCAATACCAAAATGGGTTTGTCTGTTACGAACTGAACGGCCATAGATAGCGATAGGGTACCGGGTTGCAAAAGATATGAGCAGGCAAGAAAATGCGTCATAAAATGTTTCTTGTTTGTCTTTGCGTCGGATTCCAACGTTCCCATCTCCTCTTGCACTAATTCCCTTTAAAAAATATTTCATAAAAATTAATATTCGCCTCGTCGTTTTGTATCCGAGTATGAATAATAAAATTATTTACATTATTGCTTTCTCGTTCTCCTCCTTTATCCGTTTTTCTATGGAAGATAAAATTTCCATACAATTTAATCTGACGTCAAATAGAGCACCATCGCCTTTACAAATTGCATTTAATTTGTTTCTAATTTTCTTAATCCTCTCCTGTATCGTTTCTTGATCGGAGATTTCATTTTCGTCAAACTCTCTATACAACGTGAGGGCGTCGTTTTTCAGTTGATCTATCTGTAATTTCATATAATTATAAAAATAATATAGCAACTAATGCCTATGATATGCTCATTTTTATGCAATACTTCGGAATTAAGACGATCTACATTAAATAGATCCTCAAAATAGCCAGTATGTATTAACGTAAGAAAGCAAAAATTGGATTTTAATCATTTTCATGAAAAATGTATTTACTTGCGACGCCAAGTCTCCAACGACTGCTCTTATGATGGGCGCGTGTCCTCCAGCACCTCGCACACTTGTTATTGAAAAATTTTTAATATGCTCCGTTGACGTCACATGAGTACCGCAGCACAATTCCCTGAAATTTATTTACAAAACATATTAAACAAAATATGATAAAATTCTTGATTCATACGAAAACAAATATTATTGAATGTAAATTAATAAATAAAATATGTTTGAGACCCTTAAAAATTTAGGGGGCCTCAAAGTTCAGCTTTCAAAACGATTTTTTTATTGTTCACTGCACTGATTGTTCTGCAGAACTACCCTAAGACAAAACGATGCTATGCATCGGGGTCCTCGCCATACAGCCTGACGTGGTTATTCCACCAATCAAGTTTATTAACGCATGTTGCGTCCTGGCAACACCACATGGCGTCCCCGGAAACGCACCACGATTCCCCCGGGCAGGCTTGCGCCAGACTCTCCTCTCCTCCTTTCCATGGCAACCATAATCGACACCGAACATATCATCATCATCATCATCGCAATAGACCAGCAAACCAACAGCCGCCGAGGTTGTTTGCAGACCCCACCTCAGCATCCCCGACTTGAGACCGCAGCCTGGGGATGCTATCTTCGAGCCCCCAGCCGGCCCCTCGTAGAGGATCATCAGAAAGGGTACCTCTCTGCCGTGCCTATCTTTATTAATTGAAAAGCGATGTTTTCAACATAATAACTGTGTTTACATTTCATTACTGGTGATAGTAAACGCTCGCCATGGTCCGAGTCACAAATCCTTATTCCATACCTCTACAAGCCCTTGAGGGTTCCTAGGCCCTCAGGGGATCCTAGACCAGTGGTTCTTCGAACCCTAGACCCTAGACCTGTGTTCAATCGAACCCCAGGGGTTCGGTGAGTCAGTCTCCCGGGTTCGGCGGAGGTCAAAGCACACACCCGACTTATTGTACGATATTATGAAAAATGATACGACATATGATTTAAGTGTTCGGTGAACGCGCATATGAAACTGGTGGGGTTCAGTACCTCCAACAAGGTTAAGAACCACTGCCCTAGACACTATGCCCCTGATTTTTTTAAAATATAATAAATATTTGTAAATCTCAGCTCGCCATTCATTTTATAAAAGCCCGCAAGATGTTGACAAAATCTGACATACTAAATCAAGAATATTAAAAAAATTGCGCATAGAACGGACATTTCCGGGATGTAGTGTAGTGGAGCACCAAGGCAAAAGTGGCCATGGATAAATTTATGGCAGAATTTATTAAAAAAAATGTCACATAACACAATGTCTAAGGATAGTGGCGAGTAGTGTTGCCGCTTTACAAAAGGCACTCCTAAAAGTTGATAGAACTGGATCTCTCTTGAGGTTGTCAGGATTGGATTACTCCTATGGTTAACAGAATTAGATTTTTCCTGGGATTGGCAGAACTTGAATCCTCGTAAGGTTGGCAGGATTGGATTCCTCCTAAGATTGGCTGAACTGGATTTCTAGTGTATTGTTAGGGTGTAGTGAACATATTTTGAAGGGGCCCCCTGCTAAATCAAGTGTTAAATCCATAACTGCCTCATAATTCGACAGACACGAAGATGGTTTTCAAAATTCTAATCTGAAAATTTTCGATAGACTGATAAACCTGATTCGGCGAGTATGGCGGATACAACAGTGACACATCCAAGATCCTCATTTTTTTCACACGTCAATTTCGCAACATGAGGTCGCGCGTGAATGCGTGTAGGACCCAAACACCTTCTTTTAAAATCTTTCTCAACTTCTTTAATATCCTCTGAGTACTGGACCAGGATGTACCGACCTTTTTCGATAATTTTTCAATGGTCAGCATCGGGTCGCTCTTCGATTGCAGAATTCACGGCTGCTTCATCCTCGCTGACCTACCGCCCACTCGGTAAGGCTCTCGCTTTCCAAACACAAATCACCAGATTTAAATTTTTTGAACCATCGTTGGCATTTCCTGACATCCAATATGTCACCGTAAATATTGCAAATATCCTTCGTAGCCTCTGCACTTTCTTTTTCAAATGATATTGAAAACGTTTACAGCTCCGCAGATGTTGTTCCGACGGACACGTCTCTACCATTGTCGTCAGAGAGATAAAGAAACCGTTTTTTTGGTCTAAAGGCCATGAGCAGGTAGCCGCAACACAAGATAAACTTATAACACGTCCTTACTGCTTAACAGACTGAAGGAGACTATTTTAAAGATGGCGCATCGAAAAAACGACATTACTTATGGGTACCCCTAATATTATAAGTTGATAAAAAAGTGGGAGAATTTTATACGAAAAAACCTTGAAAAAACCCAATAATTACCGTGAAATTATTCCATTAGGAAAATTTATCTCGACAAGTCGTAGACCGGTTTCAGGATATATTTCGCCGGGAACAGTGGTAACATTATCGATGGCGAGTAGATCTTGTGCGTCTATGCTTCGCGTATGAACCTTTACGTCTTGTAAACATAACGATCTACAAAAATATTAAATTAATTAACCCACGATTAATAATTAATATAAATAAATGCGTTTATTATAATTACCGTATCATATCGGCGATTTTTTTCAATGCTTCCGAGGACAACTTCGGGCCGTAAACCGCCAAATCCAATACGAGACCGGCGGAATTGACTCGTGATCCGAGTTGGCAGGTAACACTGTTCGATAGAACATGTTTAACGGTCGCATTTAATAAGTGCGTGGCCGTATGATGTTGCATCAATGAAATTCTACGTTCGGAATTGACGCAGAGTTCTGCATTTTCGCCGACACCAAACGATTTTCCCGACGATTCATCGATATTAGTAAATTTACCAGAATGTAATATAAATCCTTGCACAGGGGATACGGCGTCCACTTCGAATACATTATTATTGATAACGATTTTTCCGATATCGTGATCCTGTCCGCCTTCTTCGCAGTAGAAATTTGTCTTATCGAATATCAAATGATATGTATCCGTAGAGTTTATGTTTACATTATTCGAGAAATCTCCATTCTCGGTCAACACTGCTATTAATTTGGACTCGAGTTTCGGAAACACGTAATCTCCATCGCTCGTAACATTGAAATCATATTTATAGGAATCTACGGTCAATGACAGATTATTATTAAAGAGGGAATTCAAATTAGTGCTCAAAGCGTTGTTTATATTTAAATCAGCGGCTTTTGCAAAGGCAGCTTTGTGCTTCGACTTGTGCTCGGCTAAAAAAAATTTAAACGACTCGTCGTCTATATCTAGCTTGTTGATTACGGCAATTTTAAATATCAATTCTTCGTTTAATCCAAAGGTATCGTACAATTTGAAAGCTACATTTCCGGGTATTACTCGTTCTTTCACATTTTTCATCATCTAAAACAAATTTTGATCATAGAAATCTATCGGAGTGGTTAATAATTTGATTACTGTGCTTTACTCACTTCTTTAAACTGTCTATATCCTTCCGGCAAGCCCGGAAGAAGTTCATTCGATAGCATAACAGCTTCAGGATATTTTTCAATCAATGCCTTTCTCTCCTTTTCCATAGTCAGTTCGAGATTAGCCAACGATACTTCTTCGTGCGTAATAATTTGCTTAGCGTGTTCCATTTTTGAATATAATTCCGGATAGGTATCGCCGAGTGATTCTAATACTTGATCGTATAATGAAATTATCATCCCGGAAGGGCATTGGAATGTGTTTTTACTTAGTGATATAGCTCTTCGTAAAACATTTCGTAATCTCAAACTAAAAAACAAGAAAAATATTAATATTAAGATTTGATAATATTTTAATAACGTCTAAATTCGATCCGGTAAATTGTTAATAATAAAAATATACAATCGTTCCTAAAAAAAGTATCAAAAGTCATATATTTAGAATTTATTCTAAGAAACCTTTCTTTACAATTAATCAGTCGAATTTTTACACTTTTTTGGAATTATTTTTTTTATTAATTAGACGCTAGCTCCATAAGTGTATAGTTAACCCTTCTATAGCGCTCCCTGTTATTTAGCAGCATGTGCGGCAGTCCTGAGGCGGATTTAGCACCCAGGCGCATTTCAGTTTTGAGGCCCTCCCCCTCAAAATATTTTATTTATTTAATAAACCTAAGGAGAGAACCAATTCTGCCAACCTTAGGAGAAATCCAATTCAGCCAATCTTATGAGAAATCGAATCCTGCCAACCTTAAAAGAAATCCAGTTCTGCCTACTAGGAGTATTTTGCATTGCGACGACATCTACTCGTCACTATCCTGAGACATGTGTTTTGTGATATTTTTTTTAAATAAATTCTGCCCCAAATTTAGGGGCTCCCTGAGGGCCTATGAACTCAGAAGGGCAAATGAAAAAACTGGAAGAAATATGATATCTTATCCAACTAAACACGTGCAAGGTCATTGAAAATATAAAAATGGGTCAAATGTTTTGATTTGCTTCAAATCGCAAAATACAATTAAAAGAACCTAACCCCAAAATTTGTATGGGGGTCTAACTTTCTATAGCGTTTTTTTCTATAGCGTGGTCAAATACCGTTACCGGAGTTGTTTTAATGAGAGTAGCGGGTTTACTGCTGAAACCCGAGTGTCAACCGAAGATATCGACCGAGCTGGGTATACTCGTCGGACAAGGGCACGTTCTCTCCGATGCCGCAGAGCGCTGACTTTGATCGCGCTATGACCGCAATTCGCATACGCTCGTGCTAGTGCTGCAGTTTTGCGTAACGTCTTTACACCGCTGAAGCTAGTGATCTTCACCGTAACAGACAACACATCGGACATCATTGGCCCATGCGGCAAAGAATCTTCACAACAAACCGACTGGGGAGTCAGTGAAATCGAATGCGGATACGATCAGATCGACATCACTACTTCGACGTATTGAAGCCAACGCGATCGCTGTTATCTGTACTATTCATTCTCGCTTTATGTCTGTATTTAAGTGCAAAAATAAATACAAATGTCATGAAAAAATGGAGTCAGATATTTCTATACCTCGGAGCGTAAACCCCCACATAACTGAGCCCTGTTAAAAGGGGTACAAAAAAAAAAGTTATTTTGCAGGATACGATACTTTTTCTGGCAACAAATGTAATAAAAATTTAAAATATTACTTTCGACACGGAAAAACTCCATCGGCCAAACAGATGCTAATCATCCGTGCATGATCGGCAAGAATTCGATAGGCATTATCTAAGCCAGCGTTCTCGCCAAATTTTCCTTGGTACGTGGGTACTTTATTGCTTTTCTAAAAAATAGAAATTGCGATAAAAAATGGTAAATACCTTTAATCAAATTTAATTAAATAATACCAACCCTATGAATAGCATTCATTAACGGCATGAAGAGATCAGTATCGTAATTAGATTTTTTGTTTTGCAATAATGCTGTAATTCTCTCTAATCCCATTCCAGTATCAACATGTTGTCTTGGCAACGAACTAATTGCACCATGCGTTTGCCTAAAAAAATTCATTTTTATTTTATTAAGATGGAATTTTTTTATTTTTTTTAATGACGACTCACCTATGAAATTGAATAAACACAATATTCCATATTTCTAAAAGATTTCCATCTTTATCCCGATAATGTATTTCTGTACAGGGACCACAAGGTCCCGTAGTTCCCATCTCCCAAAAATTTTCTTGAAAATTAGATGATATAAGATTATTTGAATGTATTCTGAAACAAAATGAACGTTTTAAATCTATATATATAACTTAACGTGAATAAAAAATAAAATCTTCAATACCCTAAATTTAGCCATACATCTCGGCATTCTAAATCAGGCGGTAATCCTAATTCTTTATCTCCGCCAAAATATGTAATCACTAAATCATTTTTGTGAAACCCGAACGGTCCCGTTAACAACTCCCATGCCATGCGACAGGCTTCAGTCTATAATTATGAAAAATATGAATAAAAAAATTATATTCATCAATAAAATACTTTCAGCAACGTACTTTGTAATAATCACCAAACGACCAATTTCCTAACATCTCAAAAAACGTGTGATGATGACCGTCAGTGCCGACTAGGCCGATATCATTGTGCTTCCCGCTAACTCTGACACATTTCTGCGAGTTGGTCACCCTCGGATGCTGCGGTGTAAACTTTTCCAGAAAAATCCCCTTGAACTGTACTCCAGATATATAAAAATCTTTAAATAAACAGCAATTAACGAATATGTGATGTTTATATGAAACAAATTTAAAATTTAAAATCACCTGATTCATTCCAGCGTTGACAAACGGAACGGTGGGATCGCAAAACGGCACGACGGGACTCGAGCGAACGTACTTGTGATCGTGTTCATTCATAAAAAAGCTGATGAACTCTTTCCGTATATCCTTGCTCTGTTTCGTCGTGTAATGTTTACACTTCAAATGAAGAAAATAATTGGTAAACAACGCTTTAACGTTTCTAGACGGCGTTAGATTCATTTTAAAATATGGCACAATTAAATAGTCGTCAAAACTCCTTTGAATCTGAAATTAAACGCAATTAATATAATATTTATAAAATCGTCCTACGTACAATATGATTCCGATATGATTCTTGGTTTAGTCCAACTACCTACCGGTATATATTACAAATCGAATGAACATATAATTTTACATTGAAAAGTAATGATTTAACAATACTTGATTAATGAAATATGAAGCCGACAATATTGTGCCGAATGATAATCATAACCTAAGATTTATCAACCGTATATTATCGCGATATGTAAATTATGGCAATCAATTGTTGCGATTCGCATAGAAATCTGAACGAATGAAGGTCAAAACGAGATAAGACACTCACAGATATTCTCTGTTACATCACCGAAATTCAAACACGATCCGACATGACAACAAGTAGTGTTTCGTAAAATTAAATTTGGCCCCAAAACCCGGTAAGCTTGTCATACATAAATTAATCATTTTAATATAAATTAATCACATATATATTTAGAATATATTGCAAGATAATATGAATATATAAAAATAATAAATGGCGTTTTCAATTAATAAGGTTTTATAAAAATGGACATAAATTGTTTTAATTTAAATTAATTTATTAAACTCATAAATATGAATTTAATAAATTTGTGTGCTTTTATAATGTATTGCTTTTTATTCATGTGGGATGTGAAGAGTTGCGTAGTATTTTTTGAATTATCATTGCGAGATGAAATAGTGGCAACATTGTTGACAACAGTAAAAGAGGAAAAAGCGATACATCGTTGTGTTGGTGGACGTGCGTGCAGTGACAGTGCAGTAGGCTCAGTGAGCCGGCCAAATCGGATTTATATCAGAAAACAGGCAGCAGGATGGCCGGCAGCCTGGAAGATCGCGCAATCTGGGAGGAGGGAGAGGAGGCTCTCGGCGAAGAGGTGCTGCGTATGCCCACGGACGAGATCGTGAGCCGCACCAGGCTCATGGACAATGAGATCAAGATCATGAAGAGCGAGGTTATGCGCATCTCACACGAACTGCAGGCTCAGAACGACAAAATCAAAGAGAATGCCGAGAAAATCAAGGTCAACAAGACGCTGCCCTACCTCGTATCCAACGTGATCGAACTGCTGGACGTGGACCCGCAGGAGGAGGAGGAAGACGGCGCCGTAGTGGACCTCGACTCGCAGCGCAAAGGCAAATGCGCCGTCATCAAAACCTCCACTCGGCAAACATATTTCTTGCCCGTCATCGGTCTAGTCGACGCCGAGAAACTCAAACCCGGCGATTTAGTGGGCGTTAATAAGGACTCGTATTTGATTCTGGAGACATTACCGGCCGAATACGACGCCAGAGTCAAGGCTATGGAAGTCGACGAAAGACCCACGGAAAAATACTCGGACATCGGCGGACTCGACAAACAAATACAAGTCAGTTGATACGATAACTACGCAAAATTACCTCATTATTATATTAATTGGAATTAATTTTACAGGAACTGATTGAAGCCGTCGTGTTACCGATGACACATAAGGAAAAATTCGTTAATTTAGGTATACATCCCCCTAAAGGTGTGTTATTATACGGACCACCGGGCACAGGAAAGACATTATTGGCCCGTGCGTGTGCTGCTCAGACTAAATCCTCATTTTTAAAACTGGCCGGACCACAATTAGTTCAAATGTTCATCGGTAAAGCTTAGATCTGTCGTTATTTATTCAATGCCGGAGATGTGTATATTAATATGAATATATTTTTAGGTGACGGAGCTAAATTAGTGCGAGATGCGTTTGCCCTTGCGAAAGAAAAATCTCCGGCTATCATATTCATCGACGAGCTCGATGCGATCGGTACAAAGAGATTCGATTCGGAAAAGGCCGGAGATAGGGAAGTTCAAAGGACTATGTTAGAGTTGCTCAATCAATTGGACGGATTCAGTTCAACGGCTGATATTAAAGTCATCGCTGCGACCAACCGAGTGGACATTCTCGATCCTGCTCTACTCCGATCCGGACGTTTAGATAGAAAAATCGAATTTCCACATCCGAACGAAGAAGCCAGGGCTCGCATCATGCAAATTCATTCAAGGTATATATATAAATATTTTATTCGTGATTATATTTTGAAGTAATTAATTAACGATCGATTATTTTGTAGAAAAATGAACGTAAATCCAGACGTTAACTTTGAAGAATTGTCGAGATCGACCGACGATTTTAACGGAGCGCAATGTAAGGCCGTGTGCGTTGAAGCCGGTATGATCGCCTTGAGGAGATCAGCGACGTCAGTCACGCACGAGGATTTCATGGATGCGATTTTAGAAGTGCAAGCGAAGAAGAAGGCAAATCTCAGCTATTACGCATAATTGTTTATGTATATAATTATAATTACGATTAAATAAAAAAAAACACTCGACGCGTGCCGCGCATTGTGTTTATACGTACGACAAGTCGGTCTGAAACGAGTTAAATAAAACATAAAATATTTTTTATGTGTGCGAGATGAGAAATTTTTATATTTATAAAAATCCGTATGTTTCAGTGTATTAGGATGCGTGATTGAATAATAGATGAAATAAAACAATTTTTTTTATGTTTAATTTTAAAAAAAAATCACAAATAGCTTTACCTATTTCCTAAATATTATCATACATTTTTTTTTTACATTTTATATATGTATAATTATAATTAGGTATCAGCCAAATTAAATCTCAACATTACGCAGTTATAGTATTTTTTTTTATTATTATCCATCCAGCTTTCGTCCGTCTAGCATTTATTTGGCCATAATCTAATTATAATTAATAACGTGTTTATCCCAAATATATATAACACTCGTTACATTAAAAAATTAAATTTACGCTGATCTATAAATATATTAAATTAAAAATCAGTTATTAAGGAATTCAATCGAATTACGATCGATAATATAACTAGGCGTTTATATTAATTACGCTATTCTGACGAATATATGTACAATATGTGTTCCGACTAATCGAGAAAATATCGACTACGTACACGATTAATAAGTAGCCCGTCTTTAAATCGTATAATCAAACCATAAATTACATAAATATTTACACCGATTTAACGATGGCTACGATAATTTCATATAAATACAACGAACATAAAATAAAAATGTACACGCGTCGTGTTTTTAATCAGATTTTATTGTTTAAATGTGTAAAAATGCTTAGTAATAAAGTCGATAACTTTGGCATATCCATTAAATACATCCTAATTACACAGCATTGATATGAAAAGTATGTTTTATTAAATATTATAACAATTCGTCGCTAAATATTTTAAATGTAATAATCTCAACAAAAAAAAAAAAAAAACATACTGAAATATTAAAACACGCGGCAAATGTTTAATGCAGTCTTAATAAAACATCACAGTGTTGTTGAAACACGTTCAGATTTGGGTATATTGCGCGCGAACTTTTCAAAATCAAAAACGTTCAACAAAACTATTTTTTTTATTTTTTTTCACAGAAAATAAATTACTAACATAAATACAATCAATTTGTCTGCGGTGTTATGCTGCGCGCGGACGTCTGAAATATATTATGGCTCCGAGCAGTCCGGTCAGGAACGTGATCAGATAAATGTCCCAGTTTGACGATTCGTCCATCGAGAAAAACATTGATATCGGATTCTGAAAAATAAAAATAAAAGTAATACGCTGTCGATAACGAACATTTCGATTGTTTGCTCACCTCTTGAAACGATTCAAAATTAAATACTATCATGAGTTTGAGCAGGGCGAGGGCCACCGGAATTTTAGCATCGGGGCTCGTTTCTGCTGCGAGATCGTAGCATCTTTTGGCTAGATGTATGTCGCGTCTCATTCCTAAGCCCTGCTCGTGCATATATCCTAAGTTAAACATAGCTTGTGCATTGTTCTGTTGTTCGGAAGCGAGTCTAGAATTAAAATAATATCAATTATTATTTGAAGATATACGGCTATGTATCGAACTCCTCGACTTTAAAAAAACGATCAGTCAGTCAATCTATATGAAAAATACGATAATAAAGCAGCAACAATGTTTGATAAAATATACAGGCTGTATAAATCTCCTCCTCTTATAGAGCTCCCTTAAACTTCGTTTGAGGAAGGCAGATCACCACAAAAAATAACACTCCTGGTGTATTCAATCGTAATACAATAATTAAGAAAATATTTTTATATCATCATAGGCGCAACAGGCTTGTAGAGCCGTAGCTGTCTGCCGCCATGTCGCTCCATCTTCCGGTAAGTTTCAATGATGCAGCATCCCTTTGTACATAGTCCAACCACCCCGGCCTTGGACTTCCTTTCCTCCGGAGACAGGAAGGCTTGTTAACCATAAGCCTTTTCTGCGGCCGACTATCTTGTATCCTAGACGCATGACCGGCCACTCTGACGACAGGTGTAACCGGTATATCCTTGTAGTCGGTACAGATCTTCGTTGCTTCGGATACACCATTCCCCGTCATCGAATACGGCTCCAAATATCGCTTATCTTATTTGTAGAATCTCGAAAATTGCTCATTCATGTAGAGCTTGACTATAGTCTTCTAGTTGCTTTTGAAGTCCAAAGTAGCGACGGTTTGCCAGCATGGTTCTTCTTACATAGAGCCAACCGTCTGCAGACTCCGCCTCAGCATCCGCCGACTCGAGACTGCAGCCTGGCATGCCACTTCGAGCCCACAGCCGGTTCCGTCACCCCCAGCCGGTGCCTCGTCGAGGATCAGCCAGGAAGGGATAGGCTCTATCGACACTCTGGACTCTCGACCGCCTTGTGTGCCGTCATTGCCAGAGGTCACAACATAGAACGTACCAGGAAGTCGCACGGTCATGTGCCTATCTTTAGTTAATAACCTAGCGGCTGTGTAACAATAATAATTTCTTTATATAATAAATATGTGTCGATGTGTATTACGTAATAACTGTGTTTGCATTTCATCCACCGGCGAGAGTAAAGTCTCACCATGGTCCGCCTAAATCCTTTACAGTTTCATTTTTATTTGTAATAAGTGAGACGAGATACGTGAATTCCTGGACGGCCTCGAAGCTTCACTTTTCGACTCTCGAAGGATTCGTCCTTGGCATGTATTTTATATTAGTCTCGTTATCCATAGTCCAGTGTATTAGGATGCGCGATTGAATAACAGATGAATAGGTGCCTAGTCTTCTATAGGGTGGATTTCAATACCGTGGTGCCCTATCTCGGTCTTATAGAAGGGTCGACTATAATTGTCCCAATTTTGTTATGTTATGTTGGTACACTTGTTTCTGATGTATCCTGACATTGGTGGCCATATTGGATTCTTATTTGCTATCGAAATGCCCGATTTTTGCCCTAAAACATCACTGATACGATTTCTCAACCTTCGTATTAGCTTGAACATGGTCCCCTCCGACTTCTTCATGTTCCCGAACATGAAAAAATCATGTATTTTTATGTCAAACCTCGTGTGTTCGAGATAATATATTTTTTTATAGTTTTCCTTTTCGAATTGAAGAATTTCTAACCAGTGTTACAATCCACACGTTGATAGCTCAGCTCCCAGGCTTATGATTGGGGACCTGACCCGTATTGATGAGCCGAGTTAACCTGGAGGAGAACCATCGCAATTCTGGCCTCAGGGTTGAGTTGGCCGCGTCTCTGCTGGAGATCGTGTAGTGTCCTCCAGGTGGCAAAGACCCGCCTGGGGTTAGAAGGCCAGAATTTAAATAATAATAATAAGATTTTCAACGACCCGTTCTAAAAAATATTCATTATTTCTTAAATAAAGCAAATTAAAATCTACAATCCACTGCAGTTCACAATTATAATTTGGAGATGTTCACAAGTCGAGGAGTTATTGTATTCGTTAAATAAACTCTACCTGTAGTGACTGGCAGCAGCTTCATAGTCGACGGGAGTACCCAAGCCGTAATAATGATAATCTCCTAGTTTAACCTGTGCCGGCGAATATCCTTGCGCCGCAGCTCGACTCCAATACGTCAACGCGCGCACATAGTCCTCTGGAGTACCGCCGAACAACGTAATGTCTCCTGCGGATTCTAATATTTAATAAAATAAACAAATCTACAACCTGAATCTCAATTTTAATAATACCTCTGTCCAATAGGAACGCTGCATTGCTCTGCGCTATTTCAAAACCGAGCTGCGACATGATTGCAAACTGTACGAAAGCCTTGTTCTTCTCAAACGCTCGATACTCGTTGAAGGCATGCATCAATTGTTCGCCCCATTTACCTCGCTCGGCAACGGTTTTGAAAAACTGCAAATAGATCAGATCGCATCAGATCGAATTGAATAATAATTATTGCATAATTTCAGATAAATACCTCGACGGCGGTGGAGCAAGAGCGCAAAACGCCCAAACCTTCAGCGTGCATCTGTCCCAGATGGTAAATGGCGAGAACGTGGCCGGATTGAGAGGCCAAATAATAATATTTGTTCGCTAATTTAAAATCGCGTCTTACGCCGATGCCGCCTGCAATCAATAATATTATTTTAATAATTCCATATTTGATGAACGATGCTTCGTTTAAAAAAATACACTTTACCAAAATACATATTTCCGAGCTGTAACTGTCCTTCGACCCATCCCTGATCGGCGGCCAATTTGAAATATTTGAGCGCTTGATTTGTGTCTTTGGTAACGCCGCGTCCGTGCAGATACATTATTCCGAGACCGGATTGTCCGACGGGATTATTCAATTCGGCCGCTTTTTTGAAGTAACGAAGAGCCGTCTCGTTATTGGCTTTGACGGAATCGCTCCCTTCTAAATATATCTGAAAATATATTGAATATATTTAAATGTATCGTAATTGAATGCGAAATTTTGCAGAATTGACGTACTTTTCCTAGATATGCCATGGCTTCGGCGTTTCCGGCATCTGCGGCTTGCTGGAAATATCTCATGGCCTTTTGAATATCCAACGGAACGCCACGGACACCTTGATAATGCAATTGACCTAAACCGACCTAAGAGAAAAATATATTAAATTTCATATTTTAATGTATATACGATAAATATTAGTAATTCTTTGATTTATGACGAGTCAAAATGGCTTCTTATTTATATCACTGCTCAATTAAGTGTGTACATTCAATTCTTTTTACATAAATTATATATTCTTGATGGTAACGTATAATAATAAGATACGATTGTCTTAAAAAAAATAAGAATTAGCTTCGGTTATCTAAAAAATCATGGTCTTTGAATCATTACAAATAAAGTAAGAAAATTTCTCATTAGCTTTGGAAAATATTGTTCTTGAAATATGAACTCATATACTGACTCATATCTTGAAAGAAATCTTATGTTAAGTACATACAACATTTTTTCAAGATAAAACTACGACATTTTTAACGAGCGTAAACGCTTGAGCAGATTTTTACGTTAGTTCTGCTATGAAACTTGAGTTCCTCATCCACTCTCGAATAAAAATATGATGGACAGTGTTTCGGAGAGCGTTTGCAAATTGTAGAGAAAGATAGAAGCCTTCTTTTGCACTGAAGGTCAGGACTCTACACTAGGGCTCATGAACATATGATGACGACCATAATCTAGTAGTCTCCGCAAACAATTGAGAAAATTAAACATTAACCCTTTGAACTTCTATGTCGAGGTGGCCTCGACATGGGTTTTTTACCGGCAACTCCTATGTCGAGGT
>JAGXCT010035498.1:136104-153362 GCA_022495035.1 Philopotamus ludificatus | reverse complement strand
TGTGTATTCGACACGCGCCAGGCTATACCCCCAATAACACGACTCCAACTTACACGGTCCCGTGTTTTTAGTGTTAGTGGGGGTTTAACTGTACTCAATGAAATTGAATTTTAATTCCTTTTTTTATATCACAATATAATAAAAAAAAGAATGAAAATACTTTTAATTTTTAAATATTGTAAAAAATCTAACTGACACTAACACTATATCCATAATTTTAAATCCTGCGGACTACCAATGGGGTTTTTTAATGTTGAATATATTAAGAGATCAAAGAATACATAAAATACCAACCAAATCATAAAAGATTTATTATTAAATAAAGTTTTTTAATATGTATTATTATAAAAGCAAGAAAAGGAGCCGCAAAGCGAAAAAAATGCAAACTTGCGTAACCTAACCGTGGAGATTAGGGTATCATAGACTATTAGGTTATCATTTTGTATTTTTCTCGAATAACTCTCATAATATAAATTGTCCAAAATTTATTTATTTTATGTTATTTCTCGCTCGCATCCGGTACGATGTGAAAGTGCGAGTGAAACGGCGTACCTCAGTCTGCGGCGGGACATTGCAGAGTTGAGAGATTGATTAAAAAAATCCAAAATATCGACCAAATTATGAAGCATACATGTATAACTATTTTTATTCTTCGAATAAACCATTTTATAGCATTTAAAGTCAAGATATTGATGAAGAATTCATGCTTGGGGTGTATTTTCCATAGTAAATAGGCCCAACCGGGTGACACCGATGGTTTTGAGTCGCCGTGACGGATCGATTAAGTGACGGGCGCTCGTGGTGCATAGGGATTCATATATTCTCCTTGTGCACACAAAAATTAAGTGAGATCATGTAGTATTATATCCATTGTCATTCCCTCCTAAGCGGCAATACAAATTAGCGAGAGAGAGACAAAGTATATGGCGCATTTCCATCAAGTTATGGGGTCCAATTCGATAGGCAAATTTGTAGATATGATGAAAACATTCTAAGCGAGCTACAGAAATGCCGCTCGCAAGCGACCGGTAGGTCGCGAGCTACCGTTTGGCCACCACTGCCATAGATACTGTGTTCTGCACTTGCTCATCAATACATAAAGCAATACCGCAGACCTTACCGGGAAGCACTTTTTGAGCCGAATAAAATTTGACAAGATCGTAGTATACTTATTGCATCATCTACTATTATAAATATTCAATATATCAGATATATTAACACATTCCGGTCCACTGGGTTCCGCACCGAGTTTTGCGTTGGGCCGGGCGATTTCGCAAAAAAATAGCAAAAGTTAAGTACTTCAGTTAAATCGATGTAGCTCTGATACCATTTAAGTTACGTCAATATTTTTTTTGTTGTGTTCAGAAATCTCTATGTAAAAAAATAATAGTTCAAAACTTTTCAAAGTGTGGTCTGCGTATCAATAAAATATAAATGATTTTGGTTTAACATCAGCGCCAACGAGGACTCGAAAACGCGTCCACCGTACTTCTACGTTGGCCCGCGAGGATGCGTTTTCGAGTCCCCCGGACCGCAACGTGTTGTCATTTCAGAACGTTATTCGTGGACATTGATACTCCTCATATGATCCATTTAGAATCATAGAGGCAAAACGCAGTATTAATCATGAGCAGCTAGATACCACTTGGAATATATTGTTTAATTAATATTGTCTGGACAAATCAAGAGTTGAACTCCGGAATCAATGCGAGACTCACGATTTGTTTGTACAGCAGCAATTCACAACCGATTGATCAGTCTTACGTATATCAGTATAATTTCAAATAAATTTCCAAACAAATGAATCCTTATTAAATATTTGACGGTGGTTACGATTCATTTGTTTAATTATTTAGAATGCTCGCCATTTTAAATTTTCTGACAGTAAACGGCGGCCATTGTTTTTTGTCTTGACAGTTGGCAACGCTCGACGATTTAATCAAAATAAACAAGCTGAACACAAATTTGGCAAACAATTGTCAAGAAAATATGTTATGAAAAACATTTTGCTCTTTGTTTTATAATAAACTAATGGGATGTAATGTATATGTCGGATGTTAACGCAGCGACGCCATGTTCCCGCGCTTTTTAGTGGTCGATCACGTGGGCGGCGGACATCTTGGTTTTGCATCAAAATTACATAACGTATATTGCTTTTATTACAGTTTATATTTATAATAGAATTAAAATAATTAAAATTTTGGCCATACATATTACGGATATATACGGCGCATGCGCACGCAGAGGAATAAGCGTCATCTCGACGTAAAACACGTGGTTTCGGTTTCATTTTCGCGCCAAAATAACATAACCTATACACATATTAGCAAACATATCCGTATTTCGGAGTGTATTTGATTATCAACAATTGAAGCAATGACGAAAGATTGAAAGACAATAATCACGACTGAAAACTGCTTTATTTTGTTTTAAGAAATATTAATTTATTGCCGTCTAATTTTTTGTTATTTTTTTGTCTACTTGTAAAGTGCAACGTGTCTCGGCGTTAACCCAAGTTGTTTCACATATTTTCCCATTATGCAGCAGATACATAAGTACAAAAGAATTAATCCCTCGTCCCGTCAGGACAATTAACAAGTCGACCGTGACAAAAAATTGGCAAATACACACTGATAGCCAAAGCCGTCATAATTATCGTAGACCCATCCAATACAATAGAGCCGTATCCCTTGCCTTGCAAAAACTTAGTACAAAGTAAACTTTTGTTCTATTGATGAAAAAAAGTGGCGAACGGTCGGAATTGAGTGGAAGATTCCGACAGTGGTCGCTCACCATTTTGACATGATTTGCATAAAGTCATATATCCATTTTTTTAAATTGTATAAATCACTAAATCAATCTTCAGAAACAATGACTAAATATTATTTGAAGATCAACCGTTTTTATATATTAACTGAGTAGTCTTTTACATTGAATCTTTAGAAATGAAATAAAATCTCATGAGGTCATATCCAGTGAATTACGTGGCTAATGCATCATTTTCTTATACATATAGAAAGTTATTGCACATCAATTCAAGGGCTTTCCATGTCATAGTTTTGGATTTCAAAGAATGTGAAAATAAATTTCTCTTTTTTACTAACTTAAATTGAAACTGCTAATGACATTTAATTTGGTTTAATCAAAATATCCAAAAATGTGAAATTAAATTATTATAAATCAATCAGAAACTAGAAAGAATCCATTATAATTACATCATAACATTTTCTATATATTAAAAAAAAATATATACGTATTTATTGATTCCATAAAGTTAATATAAAATAATTTTAATTATGCAATTAATTTATATATGATTAGAAATAACTTTGAAATAATAATTATTGTAGCTTCTTGGTATTAATAATTGCGGGTAGTAATTAAAAATATATTATGAGGCGATGTAATTTCTCAGTTATTAGGCAAGACTCAAAACTACTGTAGTGTTAAGAAGAGGATATAATGTTCCCCCAAAGATAGCATAAGAATGTCGTCAAATTCCTCAGGTAATTTGTGAATTATTATTAAATATTAACAGTATATATTATGAATACAGAGAAGATTTTTAATATTAAACATTATTATATTTTAAATACCATGTTAATAGGGGCCCGAAGGTCGCATGTGGCCTGCAGCGAGGTTTTATAATCGTATTTCTATTTTTCTGCATTTTTAAATAAAATTATATTATAATATCCAAAGGAAAGATTTTGAATTTCGGCTCTACTTTTAAAATTACGATTCAGCTAAAAAGTTTGGCTAGCCCTGACGTAACAGCTGTTGTCGCAAAAGTCGCAAATGTTGAAAAATCATCTCATTTCATCTACATATGGCAACAATAATTTTAAATAACAATTTTTATACGAGACCAAATTGTTATTTTTTGTTCTTTAATTTTGAGTTCTAAGATATGCAAACTGTATTTTTTTATTTTAATACATTCATGCGAATTTTCATAGAGAAAACTAATTTTAATGACCTTTAATGTTCAATATATTCAAGAGTTTTGATAATATTTTATGACGAATATCAAAAAATTATGCAAGGTTTGATAAAAATATGTTTAGAATTTTGTGTTATTCTGTTATTGCACTTGTCCATGACGTATCTTGACATTGGTATCCATATTGGATCGTTAGTTTATTGTTGGCTATTGAAAATATTTGATATTGCTTTGATACGTTGGACGATTATTTACTTTTGGAAAAAAATTAAAAGAATTTTGGCAAAAAAAGCAACGCGTTGTGTTCCCTCAGCCTCGGCATTCTCTGGACATGGTCCATGCGTAGCACGACTATACGTTTATCCGATTTTTAAAGAAATTCGAGACTTAGAAGGGGTTCATGTCCAGCGAATATGGAGGCTGAGGCTAGCATTGTTGTTTTTATTTGCGTCCTCGTTCACAAATATTCTTGCAAATTCTGGTCGGTTTTTTTTGTATGAATAGAGAGTCTTCATTATTGTTTTCTATACCTGTCCCATCCCCTGCCGAGCTAGCAAACCCGTTTCTGCAACGTTTTTATGAACATATTGTTTTATGAAACTCGGCTCTCGGCTCTCATATAACACGGTGACATGGTCGAGATATTGATGAAGAATTCATTAATATCTTGACTTGGGGTCTATTTTCCATAAAAAATAGATTGCATCGGGTGACGCCGTTGGTTTCGAGTCGCTGTGACGGATTTTTATATTCTCCTTGTGCACACACAAAAGTGAGACCACCTAAGCGGCAATACAAATGAGCGAGGGATAGACAAAGAGTAAGGCGTATTTCCCATCGTAATACATAGCTGACTGTTTCTCTATTTTTCTTAGAATTTCATTTTACAATGGCAACTTGTTAAGCATTTCATTGAAATTTAGTTAGAGAAATATGTCATTTCAGTGTCCAGTAATAAAAATTGAGAGGCAAATTTATAAATTTGATGAAAATATCCTAAGCGAGCTACCGAAATGCCGCTAGCGAGCGACCGGTAGCTCACGAGCGACCACTGATTTAGAAAAAGATTTTTTTTAAAAATTAACCCTACTCTAATTCTATTGACATTTTCCCAAGAAATATTCTTCGCCTTTACAACAATTCCTAAATTCCAACAATTCCAACGTGTTCCAGAAAATAACGATTAATTGCTTCAAACATCTCAGAACTGATTCTACCCAGCAACGTAGTTCTTCTTGTAACTCTCAAGTTTAATCGAATAAAATGATGTGTTTTTCACCATTTTTATTATCTGATTTTCAATGTCTTCGGCCATAAGTTCGATTCTGCGCTTGATAGTATTATAGCAGACAGGAAGAATTACTTTCAATCTCTGAACAGTTCCCAAAATCTGTTTACAGGCTTATATAACAAGCAAGGCTTAATTAATCCAGATAGAGAGCCTTTAGTAATTATCTGCCACTTTCATTTTTCTCAAATCAATAACCTTGCATATTTTCATGGATTCTTTTGAAATATTTTAGGGGTTTTTTTTGCTAAATCCAGATGTTTTGGATATAAATGTCTTTCAAGTTTTGAGGATTTCAATGTATCGCTAGATAAGAGCTTTTAGTGCATACAATATAGAGAGGCCGTGGATCTAGATGACTGCCAGGTTAATTCTTCAATGAATCCAAAGTAGTTAAAATTACACATTTTTGATACTTTATATATTTTACGCCTCTTCTCCTCTGTTCCAACGTTTTTCCTATTGGTGCCTGATTAATTTCTCGCGGACTTAGTCCAGAAGGCCCCGCTCTTTGAGAAAAAATTGAAGGACGTTGTATTTTTTATGTGTTTTATTCATGGCATCTTCAGCATTCTTCCTTAGCACCACATTTCAAACGTTATTTTTCCCTACCAGCACCGACAATGTCTCCCACAACCATACAGAAATACAGAATTCATAGATTTTTTGACGGAAGATTAACCTATCAGGGTACTATGTTAGCTCAGTCGCGGTTAGCCTACATTTTATCAGCCTGGTATATGTTTTACCTACAGGTCATGACAATGATTCATTTTAATATTATTTGAGTTGGTTTGAAATTT
This sequence comes from Philopotamus ludificatus, assembly GCA_022495035.1. Classification (NCBI taxonomy): domain Eukaryota; kingdom Metazoa; phylum Arthropoda; class Insecta; order Trichoptera; family Philopotamidae; genus Philopotamus; species Philopotamus ludificatus. The sequence continues at coordinate 147,328 of JAGXCT010035498.1, read as the reverse complement.
ATATTATTTATGCAACGAGGAATAGATGGAATTAAATTAATTAATCCCAACACTCCAACAACCTAATACATATTTTATTTAAAATGTGGAGGTAATGGATCTTTCCACTTACAGACGCCCTGGTCAGTATCGAAAATAATGACATGAATTCACAAAGCTTTCGTCGGACACCTATCCGAGTTTCACCCAGCTCAGTCATGGTTAACTTACGTTATTGAAATAATATGCATGTTACCTACAAGCCATGACACTGGTTTAGGGCGTAGTATTTATGTGCATTTTGTACACTGACGGGCTTTAGCTAAACATTGAAATGTCAAATACGGCAGCAGCAGCCTTCACCTCTGTCATAACAAGATATAAAACTGTTGTACACAAGATAAAATATTGCTTTCTTTAACAACTAAATTAATACTAAAGAATGGAATTTCTATCCCTAAAATTTTAAAAAATACATGAAATTTACTTTTTTTTAACAAAAAATGGGTTTTAAAGACAGGATCGTTAAAGAAACTAAGCGCCATATCAAAAAAGTGCTTCGAAGATAGAAAAAAGCAATCCTAAGTAGCAAATCAATCGGATAAATATAACATAACCTCAAATAAATATGACGTCTATTAAAAAAAAACATATGAATATCAACCGTCAATTTTTTATTCTTTATATTTTGTGGTCTTAACGCCAAAATTCTGCGCTTTATTTAATGTACCTGTGTGTTCCATTACCTAATTAACGCGATATTTCGAGGAAGGCATCGCTTTACAATTTTGTCGACAGAGGCAAGGATTTGTTTTGTAAATTTTACACAAAAAAAAAGTAATTTTAAAATTTGAAGTGAAGCATCCGTACACAGGTAATAAATATGTCTTTCTCTTTATGCAAAATTCTAAAGAATTATTTTGCTCGAAAAATAAATATGGCATTTTATGCACATATTTTTTTTATAAATCTCAGAGACGCTTAGAAATTTTATAACATACATAACGTTTGTCGAATTCCGTCTAGATAAGATTCGAACATTGGAATGTGTTCAAATATAAAATTTAAATAATAACATTGTTAATTATAATTATTGCTAAATTAATAAGCAGATGTCCAAAGTTCAATAGTTGCAATAGACTTCAATACAGCTTTAACGGATTATAAAATCATAGATAAGGAGAGAGTGTTTCTATGAATGGTATTTAAATGAAAAATATTAAAGTTCCAAGTAATACCAAACGGGTTTGGTCATTTGACAAAACGGACTCGTCCGAGTAAAAAATATATTTTAAACTATTCCACAAATCGTAGACAGGCTGTAAAATATATTTAAAAATATTTTGCAATGTTTTATTCGTAAGAAAATGCAAATGATTCTCAGAAAATAATTAAAAAATAATAATTCTTATTAGTTTCTATATCGCCGATCTTTTTTTTTATCAAAAACAACAATACTATAATGCCCCAGTCTCCGTATTCGCCGGATATGGCTTCTTTTGACGTTTTCACTACTTCCGTAGATACTAAAAAATACATTAAAAAATCGGGTTTAGTCAAAATTTAGGAGATAAATACAGAATCGTTGAAAGAACTGATATAATTAACAATAATTGTATATTCAAAAAAATATAGTTCGCATGCAGAACGTATTTTAAAATGTTTTGCAATGTTTTATCCATACGATGGCCTAGTCCGGAGTTGCTTTACCAATAATAGGAAATATGTACATCGATAAATATAATGCAATGATTCGATTTCTAATGTTTAATAATATTGAACATGGATTCTTAACGAATTCTCATCGGATTTCTATTTATGCCAATTCTGAGAATCCGTACAATATGCTCCTACACATAGGATTATTGCAATTATCGTGATTATTTTATAAAGATTTTCACATTCTATGGTATTGTAAAATCTAATGCCGAATTTGTATTTCGTACATACAATTTTTTTATGCGTGTTAAAAATACAGTGGAACCCATAACGAGTAGTTCGCATAACGAGCAAAAAAAAGTGAAAAAATTGCTCCCTTAACGAGCAACATTTCGCATAACGAGTGACGCAGAAAGGGGAAGTCACAAACGTATGAAGAGATTATGAAGGAGAGTTTGGAGGAAGAGGAAGTAGCAGAGAAACAATCTTCTGACGCAATAAGAGAAATGCTGAAAGCATGGGAAACTGTTTCTCTGTACATTGAGAAGCATCATCCTAATAAGGAGGTGGCTATGCGTGCTTCAAACATATTCAATGATAACGCTGTGTCAAATTTTCACCAAATTTTAAAGAGTCGGCTAAAACAAATGTCTCTAGACAGCTTTCTAGTAAAAAATAATTAATTATTTGTCATAAATTAATAAATAATAAGCTAGTTTCAATTTTAAAAAATGTTTTTATCCAGGTTGTTACGATCTTTAACAATTTATAAGCATGTAATTTTATTTAAATAAACGTTAAAAAAATATTTCGCATGGAACGCATTATCGTGTTTATATTGATTTATATGAGAAAATTAGTTTCGCATAACGAGTGTTTCACACAACGGGCAAGATTATAAAACGAATCAAAAAACGCATTATTTGAATTAATGATTTAATTAAATCTATCATATAATATTTTATATAGATATAATTTTCTCATGATAATTTCTAAATATATAGAAAATATTAAGCGAAAGTCAAGACATAGATGAAATAAATAATTATTAATGTTACTAATTTTCAATAAAATGCGATCATCTCTTTGATCATACAGTTTCTAAAAAAATGTAGTTGTCTCTTTACTTTATTTATTCGGCCTAGGTGCGAGCGAGATGAGAGATGCAAGTACTGTATGATTGGCTATGAAGCTCGGCTTCGAGGGTGGGGGTAAATGCTGGTAAGCTCAGGCGCTTGCCGCGGAAGGATCAGTTTCAGACCGGCAGCGGAACAGCTCGTTCGTCTATAACTATCAGTCGTGGAAATGGCTTCGATCGTAGGCTCTACACAATTGAAACCCAAGGGAAGCTCGAAGAAAGACGAAGGTACGTGGCTGATTGCGATGTTTCCAATCAACCAACGTGTGGTGTATGGGCTCATCCATAGCTGTACTCTTCTGTGGAATGTCCCCATAGCTAATAGACGACTGAAAACGGGTAAATCTATTACTACCAAACTGGACCAAATCGTGCGGCCCGGATTCGTGTTTATGTATGAAGGTTAGTGCATCATTTCAGCGTCTGAAGAATAGCAAATTGCATAATCTAATTTATATATTTTTTTTCAACAGATACCAAAGAAGAATTAGAAGAAACGTTAGATGACCTCGAGCAGGAGGGAAATCTCATATCCAGATATAATATGGTATGCGCATCAAATACAACTTACTCCAGCATTTTCAGCAACGGGTTACGCAATCTTATTCATGTTAGAACCTCAGTAGATCCACTTGCTAGTTTTTTTCTATATTTCTCGCCTTAAAAAAATTGAAGATACGCCGAAAAGACTGGCAAGGCCATTAAAGAGTGTTTCATAAAATCTCCATAAAATCTCCATTGTGCTGTATTGAATCTACGCGTGAACGCCATTTGCAATTTTTGACAATTCGAAAAAAGCCGTTGGCGTCTTCTTATCCTTGTATATGGGTTGTGTTATGTTGTCTATTGTCTATGGCAGTGGTGCACGAACCACGTGACGCGGTCCCGTCGCTCATTTTTGGCCGGAAATTAAATATGAAAATTTTCTCGCCCGCTTTTTTATCATTTTAAACAAAAAATATTCGCTGGGCACTTTAATTTATTTAGACTTTCAGTTTTTCAGCATCTACTCTACTTATTTCTTATCCCGTTTTGAATGAGAGCCATTTTTACATTGTAACAACCAACGAAAGGACTATCGGTTCGAATCTAATCAAAAAATCCCATAACGCACACGAAATACTAAATTAGAGACATTATAAATAAAAATATTCACGGAGCTTATTGATTGATCTACATATTTTATTGTTCTAGATATCTTTAGACGTCATGGTGATCTTAATCAAATCTGAGTATGAGAACTTTGCAAGGTACTTCGTACAACCCCCCGAGGAAGAGAACTTAGAGGAAATGGTTTCCAAGGACATCGTAAGCGATTCCGAGGAAGAGAACTCAGGGGACGTAGTATCTAAGGTCGTCGTAAACGATTCCGAAGAGGAGGAGGAGGAGGAGTTAGGGGACATGGATTCTGAGTGGGAACCAGCCGAGAGTGACTATAGCGATTATGAAGTTAGTTGGTTTACCGTTTCTAAATGTATATGTTTGATATGTGTTATTAAATTATTGTAAAACTTTATTAGGAGGAACCAAAATTCATGGACATAGTGCAGGGCACCGGTAAAAGAAAACAAAGAGAAAGCGACGATCGAGTCGATCATTTAAATAAAAAAGCGAAACTATCCCCAAGTAAGAATTCGTCGACGTCAATGGATAAGCCTAGCACGATTAATGATAATGTCAGTATATCGAACGGTCTAGTAAACACGGTTATAACGCTCATGGGCGACGGGGTTAAAGCTGGAATAAATAAACCAACGAAGAAGGCTACGATGGACGAGCGATTACAGTTAATGTGTAAGCTGTTTCAAGAGGCCGGCACACATCAATCATTTTCTGATGATAAAGCTGAAGACGTTGACGCTGTTAAACGTAATGCGGCTAAATCGGACGGAGGAACCAAAGGGAGTAACTCACTTAATAGTCGGGGAGACCGAAAGGGTCCGCTTTCCGCGGTTCGGCTCAAGTCTCAAAATTGCAATGCGAATAAAGCTTCTTCACGAAAAGAGAAAATGGTACATATTATTTTTATGTTCTATTTTGACGTATTGATTATATTAATCAATTTATTAAACACATTATAGGTCCCAATTGGAAGTGGACAAACGCTCATTACGGAACGCTTATATATCAAAATCAGCCGGAGTGATTATAAACACGCAACCAGAAGTTTGTTAACGGCTCTCTTCACGAGAAAGTAATAAAAATATTATTAATATATTGATACATATGTTTTTTTATGCTAAATAATATAATGAATATTTGCAGAGAACTCGCTACACATTCTTTAACCGGTAAACCGTCTCCGGCCTTCGGCGACAAACCAGCTAAGCCTATGCTAGATGAAAGAATAACCAGAGATATCATCTTGGCAGTTTCAAAAAAATGGGGGGTCAAAGAAGGTCAAGTCAAGTAAGTGGATGCAGTACATATAAATAAAATAATTAGCAATTTCTATTTATTTATATGTATGTTTTTATTATAGGAGTATCATCACCACTAAATGTTCAGATGAACAAAAGATGTATAGAGCGAGAATGTTAAAACAACAAAAACTCATGGAAATAATAGAAAAAAAAGGTCGGTAGCGCAGAAAAAACGAATAGAGTCCAGTCAGCTCAGCCATGAGTAGACTCGACAATTAGAATGGGCAACACGTTATATGTATATATTTTATTTTTGAACACATTACTCTGATCCATAAATAATAAATCAAATAAAAATACAAAAAAAGTGAATAAAATACATAAAAAGTGAACAAAATATATGAATAAAACCAAAAAATAATTTAAAAAAAACCAATCAACACACTGAAATCCGGAAGCCAATAGTTTAAAAGACTAAAAATTGTGTGTAAAATAAAATAAATAATGTATGATGTATACAGTAAATGTGCCTTTGGAAAATTATTCCCCGAGAATGCTAGAGCTAGCTATCAGGTTTTTCGTTGCCGCAGACACACAAATCGCAATGTGATGTAGTGACATAATAGACAGGGGCGCACCGTCCATATGGCCAGATTGTGATGCGCACACATGCACCGAACACTGCCGACGCGCCACTGGTAAAAGAGATCAACAAGTGAATATGAAAGGCGACGGGGAAACGACGAACTTTTTGTGTTGTGATTGTGTCCGTTATTCGGAAGAAAATCCGTTTTGGAGCTGTCCGGCCATTCAATCAAACATTTGGAATCGTTCATCACATCGTATAAGGTATATTTGCCTATAAACATAAATGGTAATTATAAATTTAACTCGCGCATTTTATTTTTTGATGTTGGATAAGAGGCGTTCTGGCGGACAGGCGGACGAGTCATTCTGTCCTCCCATAAGCTATTGTAAGGCTCCAGCCTCTCGTTATTTCAATTGTTCTCATTAAAATTGTCTTCTCGTCACCACTTGTCCGAAAAAACGATGCAATCTGAGCAACGTTCACAAAAATCATGCTATTTTCTTCACGACCTACGCTTCATTCATTGCTTTATAGCCGGACGTATTCTTCTTTAGCACCATATCCGATTTATTCAATATATATATGTCTGGTGTTAATGACGGCTACTCTGAATCTGAAAAGATTGTAGTAGCCGACGAGGTTAAAATGAAGTAGCTAAGAAAAAAAAATCATATAAATGCATGTTAAATCGACATCTTGCGCTAAAAATTTTGGATATTATGCATATTTATAACATATTTCTATTTTTTTTTTTCAGAATGATGAGAACGAACAAATCTTGATGGTATTTGGTTCCTACATACACCACTTCTGACGAGTGACACTTAGCCGGATGGTCTGTATCGCCAGACGATATTATAGTTTTAAAAGCCATCATTGACAGCACGAGCACGGATTAAGTGCTGTCCCCCATGTTTGGACAACACCAATGTCAATTTTAATTTTAATCTTATTATATAATTCTGCTTAATTTTAATATAATTTTAATTTTTATGATTTAAATATGAATTTCTGTGAAATGTATCGGATTTGTGACACAAAAATGTTCTGTGAAGTAGTCCGAATGTGAGCTTGTCTAAAATTGTTTAGGATAACTGGCATGGCGATGCCAGATTATGATATTTTTAATAATAATTGCTGACAGTACAAATATGTACTGTGTTCATTTTGTTTATAATAAATAACAATGTTATTTTTTTATATGAAAATTATTTGTATGTAATTGTCTGTAAAAATAAACACTTTGTGTTTAAATTGTTGTTTTAATACGGTATACATTTTGGACGAGAAATGGATGAGTAAACTTGCATATATGGCGGACATATTTGGTCTACCTATATATATTATATCTTTATATAATATATATACATCATCATCATAATTTGCCAGTCACAAGGCTCTCACTCGCTGAGGGCATGGACCTTACCAAACTCTCGCATGGTAGTCGAGGCCAAAGGAACCTGAGTCTCACACGTGACGTGAGGGCTCCCTTTCGTGTCTATACCGAGGGGACCCGAGCCGTCTTGGTATGCGGTTTTTTGTAAAGAGTTTCCCTCTCATGGCCATTGCTGGCATTGGACGTACATCTTCTACCATGTTGGTATCAGATTTTACCCTCTCGACTGTGTCCAGGCAAGTAGGAGGGGGTTGGCTCGGTATTCGTTTGTTCTCTTCTCTAAGGCATTATCTGCTTATAACGAGTCACGAGTGATAAGTAGGGAGCGACTGCACACACACACCTATATAGATATACACAGGCATACATATGCACATCTGCCCAAAACGAGTCTCAAGTAGCCGGTCGCAAGTGATTATTAGCCCTGTCGCGCATTACCAATCCTTTCATCATGGGAAAGACCTCCTCAGAAAGAAGGAAGAAGAGCGAAAGTATCGAGACTAGACCGATTATTGGTCAACAGATTAGGGTTTTTCTTCCCAGGGCATACTGGCTCTGTGGTGAGAAATCCATTAGAGACCAGATTCATTTATGCATAATATATACTATATCTTTCTCTCCAGCGGTTTAGTACAAATATTTTTAAATTGAGAAATAAGGTCGATGCATTTAAAAAAAAGCTGGTTCTTTGGGATTGTCGTGTACAAGTGAAGGATATAGAGATGATGCCACTTTTGCAAGAATTTTTAATTGCTGCCGACATCGTCAGGAAAGGTGTTTTAGATGTAATAAGGCATATTTTGGTCAAAATTGAATCATAATTATCCCGAAAATGAGGATTCTCGTAAAGGAAATCTTTGAATTAATAATCTTCAATGGATATACTTCATGTACTCTTCCGAGTAGAGAAAAAGAACAACTAATGTTATCTTCGGATGTCACTCTGATATCCAGACACAAAACATTAACATTGCCTCAGTTTTAAATATCAATGGAAGATGAATATCCATCTTTAAACTGTAAAGCTATAAATTTATTAATGTCATTTTCAATAACCTATTCATGCGAAAAAGCATTTTCATCCATGTCCTCAATAAAATCGAAACAAAGGAATAGACTGGACATGAATGTAGCACTTTGTCTGTCAGAGACAGCACTGAGGCCAAGAATATCCAATATATTATCAAAGATGCAAAGCAGGTTTCGCATTAGTTTGTTGGAAAACCCCACTGTTTTTGTTAAATTTTTATTGTATCGGACGACGTTTAACTGTTATATGTATATTTTTTAATTATAGTTTCATATGTCCATCTGTCACAGTATAAGATTAAAAAAATACTAAATAAAAAAAACATTCTTATTCCAGTATTAGTGGCCTGCGAAAAAAAAATCCTTTTTTTACTGGTCCGCAGGTCTAAAAAGGTTGGGGAACACTGGTTTAGAGTATCTTGAATCGTAATAGGAACATCGAACATTTAATATGTGAACAATATTAGTTATTATTTAAATAGTTGACGCAATGAGAGACTACTGCAGGGTTCAGAAACGTACCTTAAATCCACTCGGCCAATGTTCTGACCAGTATTGTGTTTGATAAGTGAGTTAGTTGAGGATGCATAAGCAGCCATTTGTTTAATTTTAATATCGATTAATGAGAGTAATTGAATAAAACATTAAATCAATAATTCATCATAAATGAAATAATTTTATTTAAATCATATTATATATTTATTATTAAAGAATATCATTATAAAAAAAATGATTGTGTGAATATAATTCACATATTTTCTGTATTGAAGTTGTATCAATAAGCATTTATAACGTACAGTATCATACGTCTTTTCATAATCTCCCCATGTTCTTCTGCAGCTTAGCGTCTCCTATTACAGATATGCATGTATGTAAGCTCTGTTTCCGGCTCGATATCTCGGAAAGATTTACGGAAACAGTGAAATTTCCATATAATACAATGAATCACTACGAAAAGTGAATGCCTTCGGAGTTGAAGCCGTGCAATACTTGCATAAAATCGTCAATGTCCATAGTACGAGCTCGTTTTTTATCTGCTTCGAGATTGACGAGTATGTTTTCGACTTTTTCTTTGATATCAAAATTTTCGGGGATCTCCTGCAAATGAACATATTTTAAATAAATAAAAAAATTGTATATAAATACTAATACAGGTTTTTCACTTCAAATTAAACATTTTGCATTTCAAATCTGCTGTAAAAAGTGAGAATTTATTATTTAGGACCAATGAATATTAATTAAATAATACAGGTCTTGAATTTGACCCCTGTGGAATTCCAGAAGGTGTATCGTAAGCATACAACGTTTAGGAATCATGTCACATATTGTTTCTTCTCTGTAAGATATCTCGAGAAGAAACGTACGAGGTTATCTGAGAATCCAAAACTATTTAGTTTCAAAATGACTAGCATGATCGACTTTATCATGTCTATTTATTGAAAAAATTTTAATTGTTTGACTTCATTTTTAAAAGGGTCAATTTGATTTGAAAAAGGTTTAATATGAAATGCAAAAGGTTTAATTTGAAGTGAAAAACCTGTATAGTTAATACTTACAATGTTATTCATCGAACAGTGTACTTTATAATTTTTTTCGAGAGTTATCAACGTCGCCGTCTGCTTAAATGCAGCGGCTAACGTTTTATTTTTTCTAACGAATGCGATTCTCGTAAGGCCGTCCCATTCCGTGTAATTAATAGGCGGCGGTGGATTTTTGGGTTCTATTCGTACGACATTCGATTCTACTTTTGGCGGTGGACGGAAATTATTTTTTCCCACCTGTCGAAAATTTTTATATATTTAATTTAATATGCATTTATTAATAATATAATTAGACATACCTTCATCAACAAATCGACTCGCGCTAATAACTGAGTGTTTATAGACAATCGGCAATATAATTTATCGCCAGGTTTAGCTACGAGTCTGTAAGCAAATTCTCGTTGAAACATCAACACTGCACATCTGAAGAACGGCCGATGTAATAACAGTTTAAATACAAGTGGAGAGCTGATTTGATACGGTATATTAGCGACGCATATGTCGAAGAACGGTAATTCAGTCTTTAGCACGTCGCCGACCATTATTTGTAGTTTTTGCTGAAACACTGTACCCTGTACACGCTTTTGCAATTCCGCTACTAACCTAAAAATATACATATATAAGCAACGGTATAATATTATTTAAATATATGATCAATTACCTTGGATCTATTTCACATGCTATGACTTTCTTGACTCTCTCTAAAATTTTCACAGTCATATTACCAGTTCCGGGACCAATTTCAAGTACTACGTCTGTGGATCTCAATGCAGATTTGTCCAGCATTGATGTAATAATTAAAGGATTTTTTAAAATGTGTTGGCCAAATGTCTTATTGAATAATATGCCTATGAAATATATAAATAATAATCAAAACATAACCTAATACATTATAGAAGCTATGAATAACATTATTTAAGGGTTATATTTGATAGAAAAATCCATTTTATTATTGTTAAATCATTTAACCTTGTTTTGCGACATTTTCATGTATTCTCGACTTTTTTGCGGGTTTTTCTTTCGGCATTTTGATATTTTACACTTGACAGTTTAACAAAACTACACGTGCCGCTCGGTGTTGCCAAGCCAAAGAACTGTCACTCAGTTTTGATTCTAATATCTTTATTTTCAGCCATGTACATCAAACTCTCTTCGGGTTATTTTTAATTATATTTGTTCAAATTATCATTAAACGTTATCATCATACGTCATATAATTTACCTTATTTATGAAAAAAAGGTGCAAAAATAAAAATCTTGATGTTAAGGATTAAATCTAGAAGGATTGATAGAAGGAGGACCGTGCCGTGGATTTTCTCTATGAGGCAAGACTTCGAAATGCCGCCCCTCCCCTCTATTTTTTTCTTGCTTTCGACTAATGCCGCCGGTGCTGAATAAGGCGGTTGCTTCTTCTCTTTAAAGGACCGCACGGCCCTGGATAGAAGCGTATTTGAAGATTGATTTTAAACTGTATGGTGTGGCGGTCACCACTTGGAAACCCCTGAAAAGATGGATAGTAAATAATATTGTA
>JAGXCT010035498.1:111411-135223 GCA_022495035.1 Philopotamus ludificatus | reverse complement strand
TTGTGACATGTAGGATTTATATTAAAAGAGCTATTCGAGAAAAATCAAAAACTTGATATCCCAAATTGAGATCCCATCGGCACGGCTAGATTAACAAAAGAAGGTAAGGTAAGGATAAAAGGTAGAATCATCGATAAACAGCATGGCTTTCGGCCTGGACGTTCAACACTCACAGCTCTGCTTAGCTTCTTAAACTATGTGACTAAGTTTCTGATTAACGACTTTAAAAAGGCATTTGATAAAATTGACCACACTAGACTCATTTCTAAATTAGATGGTTTTTGGATTCTCAGACAATCCCTTATGATTTTTCTCCACTTATTTAAAGGAAAGGTAACAGTATGTGATACATGACTTCCTAACGTCGTGTGTTTATGAAGCAACTTTGGGTATCCCGCAGGGTTCCAATTTTGTAACATTATTTTTTGTTGGAATTTGTCACTCTTTGTGGATGACTTAAAACTTTTTAAACCAATTACTTCAATTTATGGTAAATTTACAAGGTTTTGAAGTGGTCATTTAAATAAACAGATATTAAAAAAACCCAGTAAACAAATATCGCCAAATTCTTCATACATCATTTATACAAATTGGTTAGAAAAAGAAGAGGATTTGTTTGGGATTGTTTCAACAATAAAGTAAACATATCTCTATAGAAATTAATTTTATTGCATTTTTGTACAAAACATAGATTCGTAGAATAACTAATAGAAATTAAAGATATAAACTGGCAGCGAAAACGATATCTCTTTTAAGTAGTTTAATACCCTGTGAAAACTTTTGTTCCAAGTCGTCGTTGCCTATGCTCTTTGCCGCCTGACACATCTGTCTCAAAACTTCCTCTAATCGACGCATACACCGAATTATCGATCCTATAAAAACAAAACAAAAAATTATAAAACAAATGAAGTAATAATAATAAATTTGAAATCATAACCACAAACCTTCAAACATGTCCGTCATTTTACATATTTGTAAAAAGCTGGCGCCTTTACACCAAGCCAGCACAACATCCATCATGAAAGGTTTAAACTTCTCCACGTAATCATCCTCCTCCATAATCAATTGACAATCGGTCGATACTTTGGCGATTCTTCTCGCAATTTCCTAGCGTTCAACATTGTTTTATATATTATAAATAAATATGATAATTTCGTAAAATATTTACCTGCATTTGTCTCAACGGTCCGGATAATTCCTCTGTAGATTTCGGCAATTCCGAGCTTTTTTCATCGCACACAAAACAACTCAATAACGACACCGACTGCTCCACCGTAAGCGTATTGAATGTGCCGTTAAATATCATCTCGGTCATTAGTAATTCATCGGCGCTAAAATTTAAATCGATTTAATAAATAATTTTTAATCGATATTTGCCATTAATTTTTTGTAATACTTGCCTACTCAATTCGCAGGCTACGCGTCCTTTCATTTCGATTACGTCTATATCGTTGCAATATCCCAATCGTCGTAAAACCCTCTTGCGTTGTCTGAGCTCGTCCATCTGCAGCAAACTCTTCGCCTTTTGCAATAATTCTCTATGAGTTTTTAAATCTGCTAAAAGTCCGGCTTTTCTTTTATACGTTTCAAATAAAACTTTCTTTTCGGGATCATTGTGTAACGGATGATTATAAAATCTGTAAATCATAAATTATATTTAATAATACGTAAATAATTGATAAAATCGAATTTTTATTACTTTTCTTCTAAATCTTCAATATTTTTGACGCATTCTTGAAACTCGGCGTCGTCGATCTTCATATCTTTTATTGGATCTAATATCGGCGGACCTTTCGGAAACCGTTTTTTTACTTCATTTATCGTCTTCAGTACCGATTTACGATTATCCGAAGGTCTCAAATCCTTGGGATAATACACCCTGAGCGAGCTGATTTGATGGATAAGCGTATGCAGCACGGGAACCACTTCCACTTCGCCCGACTAAAATAATAATTGCGTAATTATCGACGTGATAAATCGTGAGCAATGAATCGTAAAAATAATCACCTCATCCGGCGGACACGGCTTCGGAACTGCGTTGCTTTCCGAGCCGATTTTCTTTGATTGTTCGACGTGTAACAAAACGTCGACGATTAAAACGCATTCGGCCGTCATGGGATTGGTATCGTCGGACGATTTTCCGATTTGCCGTTTTTTATTGTCTTTCTGTCCGGGATTCTGTTGTCTAAAATTAACGATAACGCCCCAATCGTATTCATCTTTCTCGCTCTTAATCTAAAAATATAAAACGTAGATAATCACTACCGAATTATTCTGAAAAAATGATATTTACGTAAAACACGAACCTTGATTAATCGACCGGGTTGAAGGAACGGCTTTAAATATTGCGGCATCGTTATAAACGATCTGAATTTCTTTCCCAACGCTTCCAATTTCTCTCTCATCTTATAATAAGCCGCGACTGTTTGTTCGTTTTTAATTACGATCTTATTGCATTCCTCTTGTTTCGACATAACCTCTAAAAATAAATAAAACGACATTAAAAATAACGTCAATCAAAGATTGATGAGTGCGGAAAATATACTTTTATATAAATCCGGAATGCTGGTTTGATTTTGGAATTGGAAGAAGCTCCGCTCTAACATATACTCGGGATTAATCTCTTCGACTCGTAATAAATTGAGCACCATGTTATACGTCAAATGAAAAGCTGAATTAATCGGATCCGCTTTGCCTTGCACTATGTCTTTGGCGACGGCCGGAGACACTTGCTCGTCGGCTATAAATATTACTACGCCTTTATCGTCCAATCCACGTCGTCCGGCTCTTCCGGACATTTGAATGTATTCACCAGACGTGAGCTGAAATTATTTATTCGTTTAAATTGCATTTATTAAAAATATAATCGATATAAAAATTATATTTATTTACCCATCGAAAATCTTTTCCGTCGAATTTACGAAGATTAGTGAACAGCACCGTTCTGGCCGGCATGTTCAATCCCATCGCAAAGGTTTCTGTAGCGAATAACGCCTGAAAAAAAATATAATAAAATACGGGTAACTTGAATAGCCCTAAAATGATGTGCAAATCGATTAATGCAGACGTTTATCACTGTAATATACCATTTTACAATCTGAAAACTGTGTAAAAGTGTGCACTAGGATATATTCTTCCATCTTCATTGAAAAAATAAACTAGATTCGTTATATTTTCGTAATAATAAATCAAACAAAAGACCGTAATGCTAAAAAAAATCGCAATTGCCCATGAACGTCTAGGGCGCCGCAGTGAAAGGGTTAAAAATGTCTTAAAAGTTTTTTAACCCTTTCAACTCCGAACATTTTTGGTCGAATCTCCCTTTTACTTTCGTTAACCACTTCCCGGTTGATTTTTTTGGAAAAAACCTTTAAAAACGATTTTTTGTATTGTTTTAAATTAAAACATATTATTACATAAACATTCCTTTTTTTTTTTAACCTTTGGAGCCTATTTAAATTTATTATTACAAATATTTTTGAACTTCGACACAAAACGTGGATACACTTCCAAAATATATTGTTCACTAATATGAGTGGTCGTCCGAAATTTTATTTCGCTGGAATCAAATTTGTATTATGTATGGATCATCGCGGATATGTGCGTGATCGTCCAAAACTGTACATCTTTTTACCACTCACATATGAGTGGTTGACCGAGAAGTGGTTAATTTTATTTTATGAATATATTAAAAAATATTTTCATTGGTAAAATTAATAAGAAACATCTATTGGGTTTGATCTGATATCCTATTCAATAAAAGTCATATTTATATTAGGTATATACCCTGTCTGTCCTGAACACGGTAAAGTGACATCTTTTTTAACGGGTTTTTATTTCTTTAGTACGGTTCCTGGGCTTTCTTTTTTGTCTCATATATTTTACTTTATTTTTAAGAATAAAATGAACAAGCCCGAAGCCAATGTTTTTGATTTTGAAAACAAAAACTAATGGATTTCTTTCCGGTATCCCAAATATAAATAAAAACGTGGTTAATTTTTTTTGGGTTAATACGTCCGGCCCACAGGATAGAACAGGTTTAAAAAGTTTGTCAAAAATAGTATATTAACACAAAGAGGTCCGGGCGCACATATATGTGCGTCTCAAAAACTTGTGAAGTGGACATTTTTTTTTGTATGAAGTTGCGTTCTTGAAAAGTTTTTGAGACGCACATAATTGTGCGCCCGACCTCTATGTGTTGAAAAGTTAAATTAAGGTAATGTCAAAAAATTTCTCCAAAATGTTTTTAAAAATTTTGTCCAAAAAGTTAGTCGAAAAAGTTTGAGACAAAGACAAAATACATGTCCGAATCGAAGAGTACAGCTTCGAAGCCGTCCAGGACTTCACATATCTCGGCTTACTTATTACAAAAAATAATGACCAATACGTTTTTGAAGGGATTAAAGAAAAATAAACGTAATTAGAGGGAAAACGTAGACTCGGGGTTAGATAAACTTACTAAAATAAAACGGGATTGTAAAAATGGAACCCAAATAGCGGGAAAACGTGAATTACGGGCAGGTAAAAACGGGGTTTCACTGTACAAATAACCATACTAGCAAACCAGTGCTACTTTATACTTCAATAGTATCTACAGTCGAGATTCCTATTAAAAAAGACCAACGTCAAGCTCTACATGACACTCATCAGGTCTGTCCTAACATACTGACGGGTCTGAATGTTGGGCTCTGACAAAGCAACAGAGTAATAAAACTATACAGGGATATAACAGTCACGGCTGTCGTCAGAGTGACAGTCAGCTACCGAAAAAGCCTATGGTCAACAAGTCTTTCTGTCCCTGGAGGAAAAGAAGACAAAGGCTGAGGTGGTTGGACTGTGTACAGAGGGACACTGCATCATTGAAACTTTCCGTAAGATAGAGCAATGTGGCGGCAGACCGGATAAAATGGAGAAGGGTGTTAAATGACCCCAGGGTTCTACATTAGGGCTAAAATATTCTAAAATTCCTGTACGGTTAACCCCCCACTAACACTAAAATCGGGACCGTGTAAGTTGGAATAGTGTTATTGGGGGTAAAGCCCACGCACAGACGGCCGCCCGGCTGTGTGTGTGCAGCCGAACCCGTGTCAAATGAATAGTCGGCCTTGTATGTATTCGTCGCAATGTAACAGCGTGAATACGACCGTTCAAGTTGATACGAGAAATAAATACGTACTTTAATCAATCCCTCCGAGAATAATATTTCAATGGTTTCTTTCAATATTGGCAACAATCCACCGTGATGTATTCCGATGCCTCTTCTCAATAAAGGTAATACATTTTCGACTTGCGGTAATTTTCTATCGTCTTCGGATAGCACGTCCATCGCATTATTGAATAATTCGTCGACCAATTTTTTTTCTTCGGCTATCGAAAATATCAACAATATAATAATATTCATATTTAATGCGATTAAATAATGCGTAACTTACAAGTGTTGAAATCCAATTTTGCCATTTGCATCGCATAAATCTCGCAATCTTTTTTACTAAAGCTGAATATAATAATTGGAGCAAAATTTCGCTCCATCACCATCTTGACGATTTTAAATATATTTGATTCGCCTATGATTCCGCCTTTCCTGCCCTTCTGATCGCCTTTAGCGGCGTCTCCGGCGGTCGCTAGCGTCGACATAGCGACGTTAAAATTATCCTCTTTAAATTGACCCTAATTAGATAATAAAAATATATATAAAACCGCGTTTCACACATTTATAATACGATAATAAAATACCTCGACGTCAACTACGAGATGTAATCCTTCTCCGCCCGACGGATATATATAATGTTGCAATGGCGTCGGACGATATTCCGTATATAATACGTGGCACGGCTGTTTGTGTAACCGGCATACCCATTCGGCGAACTGACGTGCGTTGGGAATGGTCGCAGAAAGGAAAACGTATCGAACGTTATCCGGCAACAGAATTAAGCTCTCTTCCCATACGACTCCTCGTTCGATATCTCTCATATAATGAATTTCATCGAATACGACCCACGCTACTTCTCGCATTATCTCGGATCCCCTGTACAACATATTCCGCAGAATCTAAAACAGATTGTAATTAATTACGTATTCTTTTTATTGAATTTATATAAAAATAATATAAACCTCTGTCGTCATAATTAAACAAGATGCCGACGGATTAATCGTAACGTCTCCGGTCACCAATCCGACGTCGTGGAATTCTTCATCAAACTCTCTGAATTTTTGATTCGATAACGCTTTGATCGGCGTCGTATATATGATACGTTGCTTATTTTGTAGCGACAGTGCTATCGCATATCTGCAACGTCATCGTTTAAATTAAAAATATATTCATACGGCCATTTTATTGATATAGTAAATATACGTACTCGGCGCAAACTGTTTTTCCGGCGGACGTGTGGGCCGATACCAACACGGATTGATTATTATCGATGCATAGGATGGCCTCTTTTTGAAACGGATCCAATATAAATTTGTACTGTTTAGCCGGAGGACCTACCGGCGTTGCTAACGGTTCGTAGTCGAAGTTCGGAGGTACGGCTACTTCGTGAACGCATCCTTCGTACGTTTCTAACGTATGTACAACTATCCGAGAATCCAATATTTCTAGACTGAAAATAAAATTTATTTTTAAATATTCATTTGTTTAATTTTTAAATAAATAGATAAGCTCTAGATATTGATAAATTTAATTATAATATTAAACATACTTAATATCACTGAGTAGTACGTCGTCGTCCACTCGTAACTTTTTGGTCGACTCTTCGATATCATCGCAAGTCCGTTTTAATTTTTCATTTTTATTTTCGGTTTCCTCTCTGAAAACATATATTACAAAACGTCTATAAGCAATTAATACATTGCCAAATGCTTCATAGTTCATGTAATGATAAATCGTATAATGCTTTTCATTGCAAACATTGTTTTTAAAGGTTAAAATGTAGATTTGGATGATAGTATGTGAAATAATACAAACATGGCGATTTTTTGAGGAGGCGGGGGTTGTGGGCGAGCTGGTGGTGGCGGCGCCTCTTCAGGTTCGCCATCGAAACAGGAGAACAAGTCGTCGAGCTGAGCCATGCCGCCAAATGACAGACGTTTACAATGTTGCCAGTCGAACAAATCAACAAAGCCGCGTCTAAACTGTCAACGCGTTCATAAACAGTTTTTCTATCGCCGATTATAACATATTCATTTTATTTAATAACAATATAAACAATATAAACGGTTTTTAAAACAATATACTGAATTAAAATAAAAAAAATATTTTATTGTATTTTTTTATATGGCCACACTATTATGTTGGTAGCATGTAAAGCTTGATCGAGTTGCTTGACGTTTGACATATTATTATTACATATTCGTCTGAATAGCGATGGACGGTCGCATTAAAATTTCAGATAAATCATACAACTCTCTGACTCCTTGCGTAAAATTAGAACAGCTCAGCGGCGTGTGTAGAGCCTGTTTATCTGACAGAGACTTGAAAAACATGTTTGATGTCAATTACTTTAATGGAAAACCAGAGATTTATCCAGAAATATTTTTTTCATGTTTCAATATCGAAGTAAGCATATATCCGATGCATTTTAATTCATCGTTTTATGTAATTCATACGTATAAATGCATAATGCTCATTCTATTTTCCAGTTAGTATCTGCTACGAATGACATCAACGACACTAATATGATATGCGAAAGTTGCATCGTGCGTTTACGCGATGCATACACGTTCAAACAACAAATTGAAACTTCTATAAAATTTTTCGAACAACATTTGGGTACGCTTACGGTATAATCAATTAAATCTTATTCGTCGTATAATTACGATTTTATTTTTTCAGAAATAACAATATTAAAAAACAACGATTCGTCCGAAAACATCAGCGATTTGAATTTTTTCGGCGACGAAACATTCATGAATGACGAGAGCGACGACGAGAATTATGACATGCAAAAACAAACGAAAAATCAATCTAAAGCGACGAAAAAAAATGTTTCCAAAACAAATATGAAATTAAAATTGAAATGCTCGAATAATTATGAAGAAGTGAAATTTATAGAGTACGAGATTGCCGATCAAGACATTTCCGAAGACAGCGTCAGTACGAGCGTAAAGAATGAACATAAAATAATTGATTTCGTCAAGAGCGAATCGAATGCGGATGAAACGTTTTTAAATTACGACGACAACGATATTAATTCAAGACTTAATTTATCTAGAACCATGAAAAAAGATATAAACGTATCGAAATCGCAATGCAATAAAAAGCTGAAAAGAATACAAATTCAAAAGCCGTATAAATTAGATAAAAACGATAAAACGTGTAAAATTTGCAACGAAACGTTTCCTCTGCACTTAAATCTCGTCAGGCATTTATCCGTTCATTATCCGAATTTTATCTGCGACGTCTGCGGAGGAGTGTTCTCGACCAGCGGCAAATTAAAAGCACACGTAATCAGACATTCGAATAATCGACAGTCGTGTCCAATCTGCAACAAATCGTATAAATGCCGTGATAATTTAAAAAAACACATTAAGCTCCATACGGATCCGAGTCCCACGTACAAATGCCCCAAATGTCCGCAGAGATTCAAAGTATATTATCAGAGAATGAAACATTTAGTCGACGTTCATAACGACGAGCCAAAGAAATATAAATGTAAACAATGTCCGAAGCAATATTTTGTAGCCGGAGGATTGAGTCGTCACGTTAAACGAGATCATTTACAAGAGAGGAACAGCATCTGCCCCGTTTGCGGCAGTGCATTCTTTAATAAGTATGGCTTAAGCGAGCACATGCTTAAACATACCGGAGTCAAAGATTTTCAATGCAAAATCTGTCACAAGTCGTTCGGAAGGAAATATACTCTTCGGGAGCATATGAAGATTCATACGAACGAAAAACGATTTGAATGCTCCATTTGTAATCGACGGTTTACGCAAAAGTGCACTCTTACTGGACATATGAATACACATAAAAAAATACAAGTAGCACCTGAGATGTCGAATACGTAATTAAAAAGCTGTATTATAAAAATTAAATAAATAAAATCCTAAAATATGTGTTTTTTTTAATATTATAACTGAAAATTAATTGTTTTTTACATCTAGGAATAAATTTTTGTATTAAAATGTGCATTTTACGAGCTAAATTTTCTGTAATTTTTCTTTAAACTTTCACAAAATAATCAAACCTATTGAGTTGGCACCCTCGTGTCTGAGGATCGTGACCATTCTTGTTCCTCTCCATTCCGCATTTCACATCGCAGTTACAACTGTGGAGCCTGCGAGCTCTTGTTCGCTCTGGGGGATGGTCACGCTGCCCTTTCCCCTGCATCCTTGTATATTTCCAAGTCGGACGAGCTTCTCCAAGCTATCATTTCTTCTAGCGATATGTCCAAAATATCAAAGAATCCAAAGACAGGTAGTAGAAAGTTGGTCATCTTTATCATCCCCATTTCTGACTCTAATCAGTCCTGTGTCCATTTTCTTGAAATCTAGCTTTTATTAAATATTTTGCATAGAAGCTTTTCCTCCTCTTCTCCCAGTTATTTTTATAACTCGGTAGAAATACTGTAATTATCGGAAGATTTGTTATTTTTCAATATCTTCAGTGCATTTTTGATCTCGTTTCTCATAATATCTAGTTCTATTCTAGTCGAGTCAATTTTATCTCTGTATAAGTTTTCGCAATAGTCCTTCCATCTTCCCATTTATTTTTTTTCATTTCCATGATTCCCTAATGAACACATGACTCGATTTTGTTTGCGTGACCTTCTATTTTTTTTTTTATTTGATCTCCATCTAGAACTAATCACAATCAAATTGTTTCCCGCATCTTCCCACCATCTGGTGAGACCTATTATATGATGATGATGATTTCGTATGGCTTTTACTTTGCCATTCTTCGCGTGATCGTCGTTGTAGGAGTTTCCTCCGCCATTTCGGAGCACGCCAAGAACAACATTAGTTGGCTACGTAATCCAGGTGCAGGTTACCCACTAGCCTTACGGAGGGCAGGCCCCTCTTTGCTCGACAGGCCAACATTGCACGCCTTTAGCGATAGTTCAAAACAGCCACTGGTGGCATTGCTCCACTGAACAAGTTTCATTAAGCCGCTGCGGCCTGGGAACCAGAGGACGGAGCGAGTTTGTAGAAAGCGGTAACGTGATGGAACGGTCATGAACTATCCTGGTGACGTCTTGGAGTGGCTAGGAAGCCGGGTCAACTCTAGCCCGATAGTTCACACCAATTACTGCGACAGAGATACAAAGAATTACGTAGATTCCTCTACGTGGTTATTCTAAAGCATGCGTTTCTACAGACCTTGACGTGATTAATTCTAAGCATGCTTTAAGTCATAAATGGTTATTAGTTAGTCAACAGGTTAGGGACTTCCTTCCCAGGGCACACCGGCCCTGCGGTGAGGAACCCGCCAGGGACCAGTTCTGCACACCACTGTTTACTTAATATTTTAGTTAAACAAATAAATATATTCGCATATTTTCCATGTTATTTATATATTAAAAAAAATATATATTATAATTTATTCAAATCATCGTCATAGGCGTAACAGACATATTGTAGAGCCCTGGCCTTATACAATGCCTTTCTCCATTTTATCCGGTCTGCCGCTACGTCACTCCATCTTCCGGTAAGTTTCAATGATGCAGTGTCTTTCTTTACACAGTCCAACCACCTCAGTATAAAAAAATATACAAATAGTATATATTTTCTAATAAAAAAATACATCGACAGCAAAAGGGACAGCTGCGATAGGCGCTTTTTTGTCGCTTAAGACCAAACGATGCTTGAAACGTCAGATTAACTATTTGTCAGATTGGCATGGATTTTGGCATAATATTTGACATATTCGAAGCAAAACAATTTGCTTTAAAATGGATCCGCTAGAATTGGATCCGTTGAATGCAGCTGCGTTCGGCAGAGTGAAACTAGAAACCCTTACGGACTTCTGTCAGTGTTGTCTCTCCGAGAATGACTTGTTGACCATGTTACCACATTCTAGAAATCAAAACGGATACATCGGGCTACTCACCACTTGCTTTTCCATTAATGTGAGTAAATCATAATCAAACAAAATCTAAATATATCGGAGAGCGTGACTATAAATTTATGTAACATTTCAGATAACTGATAACGATTTGTTTGAAGAATCGCAATATTTAATATGTAAAATATGTGAACAAAAATTAAAGGACAGCTATATGTTTCGATGTCAAATCGAAGACAGTCAAAATAAACTTAAGGATGCATGCAATAAAACCACTGTGATATCGTTGTCGTCTATGCAAGGTTATTTTTATTTATCAAATCATTCATTTTATAATTACTATCTTATATTACGATGATTAATATATTTAATTATGTATTCTAGATGATTTTTCTAACGAAAGCGAGAGTGATATAATTAAAACTGAATATTTATGTGACGATAGTTTACAATCGGACTTGGAAGAAGTGGAAGTTACGACGTTGTTATCGCAGGAGACTATCGACGACGAAATCGCCAAGTGCTCTCAAACCGTCAAATCAAAAACAACACCTCAGTGTTCTAAAACGAGCGAGACGTCCGACGATGTTTTCTCGGCCGCGGTAGAAAATTTACTTCACAATAAAAAAGCGAAAGGCAAGGCTGAACGAGTTCGGAACAACATTAAAAAATTGAGCAAAGAAGATTTTAAAAGTTATAAGAGATTATACAATCGGCAGCGATATGCAAAATTGATTCCGTTTAAATTAAAAGAGACGTCGTTATCCTGCGATATATGCCGCGAATCATTCTCGACGCATAAAGGATTGGTATCGCACATGTCTTCGCATTATCCCAATTTTGTATGCGATTTATGCGGAAAGTCATTCGTATTAAAGAGTCATTTGAAAAGTCATATCAACACGCATAAAGTCGAAAAAGATACGTGTCCGACTTGCGGCAAGGTATTGAAAAAATCTAGTCTAACTCGCCATATGAAAATTCATAGCGGTAACAGCGGTATATACGCGTGTCCCCATTGCACGGAGAGATTCGTTTCGTTCAGCACGAGATTAAATCACATGGCCGAAAAGCACAACATCGATACGTACAGATACAATTGTAAAATATGCTCGAAAAAATTCCGATTGTCGAGTAGCCTATCGAAACACGTGCGGCGGTGTCATTTCCAAGAGCTCAATTGCAACTGCGATCGATGTGGCAAAGGTTTCTTCGATAGAAAATCGTTGGAGGAACACATGATGACGCACACCGGCGAGAAAAAGTTCAAATGTGATATATGTTTCAAGTCTTACGGCAGAAAATCGACGATAAAAGAGCACATGAAAATTCATCAGAACGTCAAAACGCACGTGTGCTCCCTCTGCAACAAGGCATTTTTACAAAAGTGCGCTCTGAAAATGCATCAAAAATTTCATTTGAAACCACATTTAATCGAAGAATTTTAAATTAAGCTCGTAATCCATAAAATGTGCTATTAAATCGATGTGATTCTATATATTAAATATATTTAATTATTTTTGCTCTATTTATATTTTATATTTTAGTCATTTTTAATTGATATGTTGACCAAATAATACATTGATGGAAGGACTCCGATATTTCCATTTTTATATTACATTAATACAAAGATGTCTTCTGCTATATTTGTTTTAATTACATATTCATATGATGCTTTAATAAAATATATATTAAATAATATACATATTGGTTTTGTTTCAATAAAAAAAAGGCAATGGAACCTCTATATCTTCTTATCGTCATCATTAGATATTTTTATTATTTATGAAAGCTGAGAAGCTTTGACAACCACAATTAAATATTAAGAAATAATTATTTCTGATTAAATATGTTCCCGACTTGGCTTGAGAAATACCGTAGGTAACATAATTAAAATAGCTGATATTTCCGGTAGAAGAATAATAAAAATTGAAGAAAAGGGAATCTCTCATCCATCCCCAGGTTTTTGATTACTACTACTCTTTTAATATAAATCTTAACTTAATCATAAACTTTTTGTATTTGTCTGAAAAAGTCTTATATAATAAATATAAACAATCATTGACGTTTATTGTCCGCGATTGCGGATATCTTGCCAATCTTGAATAACTATTTTTATTAATTTTTTTTAAATGTCAAAGTATTGTCGGAGAATTTATCAATTCTTGAATTTTTGGGGTCTATTTTCATACAAAATAAACCCCATCGGCCAGCGGCGTTGGTTTAGAGCCGTCGTGACGGGTCTGTTAAATACTACGAAGCAAATAGCTGGCGATAACATTTCTAGATCTATTATTTGAGAACAATCAAAGAAGTTATATGATTATTTTCGGTTATCTTTTAATATAAATCCTATATGTCCCAAAATTTTTGTATTTGTCTTAAAAGTGTCTAAAGAATATATATATTATGAATAATCATTGTCATTTATTGTGTGCAATTGCGAAAAAAATAAAAACAACAATATTAGCTGCTGTTGCAACGCGTGTGATGTTTTTTCTCGCTCGCATCTGGTACGATGTGCCAAGTGCGAGTGAAACGTACGAATAACCCGTGTAGCGAGTGCTCAGTCTGCGGTGAGACATAGCTGAGTGCGTTTGTCATTTACGTAACATATTGACTAGTTAAAATATCCAAAATATCGACCAAATTATGAAGCATATCATGAATAACTATTTTTATTCTTCGAATAATCTTTTTTTAAAAAAATAAGGAATAATTCATCAAAATCTTGACTTGTAATGCTTGGGATCTCTGAAAGACCCCCTTAGGATTGTGGAAATACTTCCTAATGGCTACTTCAAGAAGTTTTAAAAAGTAAATACTGCGTATCGTAAGGAAAACTGTATTTATATTCGTCAGGTCCTCAGAAACGTATAAAATATATAGGTCTATTGAATTGTATTAACTATTCGTCCTCAAGCATTTCGTAACCCTTCCACCGCTATGATCTGAGGTGACAATTTGTATTTACATTTTTATAAATTTATTCGTATATATGACATAATTATGCAAATTTATCTAGCTGTTAAAGGATTAATATCGAAAATCTAAAGATTTAGTTTGAAAAAGAGTGATGTTTTTTAGTCATCTGACGAGTATCGTTGGCATTTCTATTGGCAACACTGGTTGCGCACGGCGCTGCAGTTGGTAGACGTGTCGGGCTGTCAGTGCGGTGTCAAGCGTTGGAATGGAGGCGGGCGTAAAGCTGGAGTGCTTAGCTGCGCTATGCCAGTGCTGTCTGGCCGAGGGGGGCCTGCGCTCACTACTGCGCCCGGCTGACCCGCTCCCCCTCTCCTACTCACAACTCCTCACTGCCTGTTTTTCCATGCAGGTTCGCAACAGAGAATAACACCCTTTATAAGATACACCATATAACTCCAAAAATGAATGACAATCATGTTAATCAATATAATAATCAAAGCCTAATGAAAATTAATCATCTAAATCAAAGATATCCGAGAGTATATACTATAATTATGCATATTTTTTAGGTGATGACTGACGAAGTGTTTTCTGATGATAATAATCAATATTTTATATGCGATTCGTGTATAGAAAAGCTGAAAGAATGCTATACGTTCCGTTGTCAGATAGAAGATAGTCAAACGAGGTTAAAAAATGAATACAATAAAAATGATCTTGGAAAAATTTTAGCAGTTACGGTTACAGGTAAAAATATTTGTCTTTGTGATGTATTACTTTAGTTGAGAATCCGATTGAGATGTTTGTTTTGTTTTTAGATTTCAAAATAGACGACAGTAAAGATAGTATATTATATAAATGCGAGTTTCCTTCCGACGACGATATTCCCGATTTCGACGAAAGCATCGAAATACCCGAAGTCAAGGAAACGAAACCTAAAAATAGAATAATTATACGCTCGAGACATTCTAAATCTTCGAAGAGCGGCTCAGTCTCAAAGTCGAGTTCAAAGAAGAAAATTATTCCGAAAGCCGACGAGCCTGTCGAGGAGTTGACGTCCGAAAACGCGTACAGCGTGGCCGTTCAAAACTTATTGAACCCCGAAGAATGTCAAAATTCGGAGAGGAAAAGAAATAATATTAAGATGATGTCGGAAACGGACTCGAAAAATTATAGACGTTTATATTATCGGCTTAGATACGCGAAAGCGATACCGTTTAAACTCGACGAATCCGCAGTCAGCTGCGATATATGCTGTGCGACGTTTACGACTCACAAAAATCTAGTGTCGCACATGTCGACGCATTATCCGAATCATATCTGCGATCTGTGCGGTAAATCGTTTGTATTGAAGGAGCAACTCGCGGGACACATGCGGACTCACAGTACGGAAAAATTAAAATGCAATTTGTGCGATAAATATTTGAAGAAATCGAGCATGAGACGACATATGCGAACGCACACGGGAAACAGCGGCGTCTACGCGTGCCCGTCGTGTCCAGAGAGGTTCGTCTCGTTCAGCACTCGCGTCAATCACATGGCGTCGAAGCACAACGTCGATATATTTAAATACATTTGTTCGATATGCTCGAGAAAATTCCATTTAGCTAGCAGTCTATCGAAACACGTGCGACGATGTCACTTTCAAGAGCTGAACGTGGCGTGTCCCGAGTGCGGGAAAGGATTCTTCGATAAAAAATCCATGAAGAATCACATGTTGAAGCACACCGGAGAAAAGAAATATCAATGCGAGATATGTCTAAAATCTTACATGAGAAAGTGTACAATTAGGGAACATATGAAAATACACGAGAATGTTCGCGAGCACGTTTGTCAGATATGTGATAGAGCGTTTACGCAAAAGTGCACGCTCAAGGGTCATATGAGAACGCACGATAAAATTAAACAGAATCCCGAGGAGTTATAGTCGTGCCGATGAATAATATTATACAACAACGAATTATTTGGAATTTAATTATGTATATTTTTTTGTCTTTAAAATCATATTTAACGTATTCGCAACAGTTCTATTTTTTATTTTAAATACGTATTTGCATATACCATCGAATTTATGAACTGCCTTACGTTACTTTCTAATTTTTATATAAAAAATAATTTGTTAATGGCCGGAATTATTCAGCACTCAATTAAATCTCTAGTTTAACGTAAACACAATTTATGCGAAAATATAGGATCGCCGTTCCATGCTTACCAAAGATTTTTATTTTGCTAGATTTGAAAACATTAAGTACTATTTTACTGCCGCGATGTATTGAAAAATATTGCATTTTATTTTAAAATAATAATCCGACAATAAAATCGTAGGTTAACACAAATGTTTTATAAATATGTGTATTTTTTTGTTATTTTATCCGCTGTAGTTATTACTTATAAGTATGAGCTTTATTCACCTTGTAATTAATAATAACCGCTGTTATTAATCGTTGATTATTATTTGAATGTTAACCCGATTAAAATTTAATAAATCGCAATGTTTGTCTAGCGTGACTATTTTCTCCAAGAGGACCAAGGTCATTTTACGTATAAGTAGTGAATATAAAATATCAACGGCTGGACTCGTAATATAATTCTGTTCTGCATTTACACTTTTGCAGTTTTACGTTAATAAAATTATTTATAATACAAATTTCTATTGTTTTTATTTACCTACCGTTCAGCATTCATTTCCTTTTTATATTATTAACCTAGCCGTGCCAATGGGGTCAATTTGGGACCCCAATTTTTCTTGAATAACCCTTAACATAAATCCTACATGTCAAAAACTTTTTGTATTTGTCTAAAAAATAAATATAAATAATGACTGTCATTTATTGTCTGCAATTGCAAAAAAAATTAATGCGAAAGAATTCATCAATATCTTCACTTCAAATGCTCAGGGTCTATTTTCATTATAAATAGACCCCCTTCGGACGACGCGATTGTTTTCGAGCCATCGGGACGGATCGGTTAAAATATTGAAAATGAAAACATACCTGATTTTTAAATGATAACACTGGGAAAATTTGAACTAGGCTTTCAGAAGTAGAATCTACAATTCAAAATAATAATATAAACATTAATCATTTTATACATATGATTTGAATAGCGTTTACATTTACATTTTCGAATGGTTTACATGTCAGAATTACGTTGGCAGCACTGTTTTAGTATAAAATATAAAATCCTAATTATTGGCCATTACCGCAAAGAATAATAATTTCGATTCATAAAAATATTTTTAAATTTAATGATATAAATCATAAACACGAGTTAATTCTAAAGAAATCTTAAAATTACAGCTATGGTGCATACGATTATTTAAGTATTTCATTTCCTAATCATAAAAACATGTACTATATTTAATTGTTAAGTATTTATTTATAGCTTAATTAATTTTAAACTAATTTAATACTTGTATACGTTTCGTTTTTACTGTTTTTTATGCAAAAAAAAGCTTTCTCTTCGAGGGCGATATATTTCGCGTTTAGACCAACATCTGTCATTGAAGAAAAATGATTGCTGTCATATTGACGCTTGCGACAGATTTTTGTGCAATTATATTAAAAAAATCATTTATACATGAATGAACCTCATATTATTTTATCGATCTATAGTCAATTCAAATAGTCATAAATTAATATTGTACGATGTCATTAAATTCCATATTACATTAAGACCTACATATACATTATGAATATTCATATAAATCATAACAGTGAAAGGTAGTCATGTATTAGATGTAAAATATGGATTTATCTCCAGAGGAAGACAACTTTCCAGGCCGATTATTCCACCAGGTTAACATTTTTTTTGCAATGCACAAATATATTTCAAGCTTTCACATAAGCATAATCTTTATTATTAAAAAATCATCACAATATTTCAAATAAAACCATTTACAATTCATATATATTAATATTAGATTAATAAAACGAATAAGAGTACTCGATTGACATTATGTAAATAGTAATTATGCAATATGTACAAGATTTTCGTACAAATTCGCAGTTTTGTTATTAGCAATTGATTAAAATTTTCAATATAAAAAATAGGCGGCTTTATGGGATAATGCCGAATTGGTCGAAGATCTCGTATCGGCCGATTCCGAGATGGAATTGATCAATGCTACGGATGGATGGGGCCGAACGGCCTTACACGCCGCCGCAGCTTGTCAAAATTCGCGATGCTTACCTGTTTTACTCAAAGGCGGAGCCGATCCTAATATTGCGTGCGGACCACGAGACAACTGCAAGGTGAAAATAATTAACATAAAAATATCTGAGTATGATAACGAATGTTTTTACTAATATTATTATCGTTATTTGTGTAGACCCCATTACATATAGCTGCCGAGAGGGGCGAAGTTGAAAATGTGAAGGCACTTTTGTCCGCAGGAGCTAAATGGAATATACGTGATATTTCCGGAAACACTTCGTTCCATTTAGCCGAAGTTTGCGGTCATTCGACTGTGGCTAAACTATTAAAAGACGCACAAGGTGGGTTAATTATATTTATTTTAATATCTTATTCTAAATTATTCTGCTCTCATTCTCTTCTAAATAATCATTTTTTAATATTTTATTTAATTTTTCTATCTATAATTAATTACAGTTCAAAATAGAATTCAAAATATTTTTTTCATTACTACGCACAGTGGCGGATTTCCCCTTAGGCGCATAAGGTACGCGCCTGGGGCCCCATTAATTCAGGGGGCCTCAAAATTCAGCTCTTAAAACATTTTTTGTTTTCATAGAAAAAAAATATAATAATTTAGCAGTATTCCCGAAATTAACAATTGACAAATGAATAACGCCAGCAATGGCATGTTTTTCTGGTGGCTATCTGGTCATATTTCGAACCATATACACCAACTGTTCCGCATACCATGATCTATGGATTCAGGCGCGTAGCTACCTTAAGGCAAAATGATGCAAGAGATCGGGGGCCTCGCAGGGGGCCTTGAATTTTTCTAAAAATAATAAATATTTGTAACATTGATCTTCAAAAACCTAATAAGAAAGAGAAGAAGCAATAAAAATTCAAAGTATAAATTGATTTTTCTCTGTCTTTTTACATAAATCAAAAATATGTATCCAACTTTGCAAATTAAGTAAAAAACTATTACGTAGAATGCACATTTTAAGGTTGTAGTGAAAATATTTTGAGGTGGAGGGGCCTTAAAATTGAATTGCTCCTGGGGCCTCTTAAGTATTTTGTACTTGAGACCTTATGAGGATTAACGTATATCCTTGTCGCCAATCTCATAAAAGAATCTTATAAAGATGTGTAAAAAGAATAATATTTCATATTATATTGTTATGAAATATCATATCTCCCATTTATTTATATTTTCGCTCCCCTCAGATCTAATTCTAATTTCTATTCATTAATAATTAATTATATGATCTGCTTATACAATACACGCCCGATTATCCGTGTGGTGCGAATTATCTATGGCAGTGGCGGATTTAGCAGTTAAGAGGCCCCAGGCGCAATTCAACTTTGAGGCCCTCGTCTAAATATTTTTATTACCCCTACATCCTGCAGTGTGGATTCTACGCGCTTGTTTTGAATCCTATAAAATATTCGTGTTTAAGCATTTCTTAATACTTTAGCCGCTATAGTCACCCCGGGGTGACAACTGTCAATTCACCGCACACGCTAGTTACACTTGCTGGAATTTTTGTGTAAAAATTATTTGGTTAAATATAAATTAAATTTATATTTAGTGTTCGTCTCGCGGTGTAGAGCAAGACCGCCACCAAGGTCGTATATTGGATAGATGCGGGGCGGCAGCGGGATAGGGAGGGGCCTTGTCGCTAGGGGTTGTGTTGCGCTGCAACTCGGAGTAATCTTTAAAATATATTTTTTTTAATTTTTAATCTTCCGCAGCACCCCCAAATATTTTACTTACCACGAGCCGCCACTGTAACTATGTAATTTTTTCTAGCCTTATAAGGGTTAAAAATATCGATAAAGAATATAAAGTGGTTAGAATACGAATCGTGTGATTCGGGTTTCCTCATATGAGTGATGCGGGTGTTATTTTTAACCAAGGAGATAATAAGAATAATTCGTCAGTCGAATTAGTATTAATTATTAACGGCACTGACTTCAGTTGTTACTTTATTGGAATACATCTATCAATGGGGATTCAAATATAAGGATGTAATAGCACTTATTCGATAATCGTCGAAAGATATAACCAGGGGCGGCTCGTCCATATCAACTGCGGAGCTACAGTGCCCCCAAGCAAATTAAAGAAAAATATATTTTTATATATTAATATATGTCTGTCGAGTATATATATATTATGTATGTATATGAAAATATAAATTAAATTTATATTTAGTGTTACGTCGCGCGGTGTAGAACAAGAGCGTTGTCTGCTCGTCAGCGCTATCAGCGTCCTGTATTAGATAGGTGCGGCGCGGCAGCGGGGCGGGAGAGGGGTTCTCGTCGCTACGCGCCGTGTTGCACTGCGACTCATTCCCGCGCCGTCCATACTCTACCTCATCACCGAATCACCGACCAACACCTGCGACGAAGAAGGACAAAAAGGTCTTCACCTACTCCTTCGAATATCAGGCCGTCCATACTGAGTCACTTTTGAAATATATTTTTTTTAATTTTTAATCTTCCGCAGCACCCCCAAATATTTTACTTATGAGCTGCCACTGGATATTATACCTTGATAAAATAAAACTTTGCTTAAGAAATGTATGCGTAGATGTATTTTATACTTCGTAAATGTAGGCGATTTACTTGTCTTTATCATTTCTCCAAATATGTGTTTATTTTTCGCGAGCTGGAACGATTCTGGAGCTCCAACCCGGTCCAGTTGCGAATGCTGGGGAGCCATGACAGCCTCTTTCTTTCCAACCAACGTTTACTCTCCACTTTTCCCTCCATGGTGGTCTACAGAAGGCACCAATGATGTGTCCAAAGTACTAAATTTTACGGTGTCCAGAAGCTCGCGATCCTTGTGAAGACTCGTCTCGTCCCTAGTCTTTAAAATTAAATTCGGATTATCCGTATACCCTTCCCCGCCATTAGTGTACTATATCTGGTTCATCGTGTTTATGGGGCGACCACCACAGACACGGATATCGATCCAGTGGGGAAGGGGGGCGCGGTCCATACGAACGCGTGAACAAGTGTCTCGCGATCTCGTTTAGTCAGTGCCGGTCCAAAAATATATATTCATCACCAAAACAATGACATTACATAAATCGAGCGAAAATTAATTTTTGCAACCAGTTGCCTAACCGTTCTTCATAATTTTCGCCATAGTTTTGGCAATGTGAAAATTTCACAGCCGGTTGCTTTTTCGCCAAATAATCATTTTACTCTTATATATGTTGTGTCACTATAATTTAATTTTTCGCTCTCAATTTGTTGCGAGAGTATGGCAACATTTTGTTTAAATTTTACAGCGCCGAAAGAGTTTTATACCGGCGATTTTTTTAGGTTATGTTGTTTACGATAGACGAATTGTTCGAGTATCACGTATAGAAAACTGTTTAAGAACATATTTCGATTTTAAATTTGAAAATAAATACAGCCGGATGATTAGCAATAATCAAATTAATTAAAAAATATATTTAATTTGTGATAATGAATTAAATCTTTTTATTTTGATTTTATTAAAAATATTATCGCTAATATTTCAATGCCATATCAAGTGATAATGATTTTTTTATGAATTAACACTGAAATAATACATTTTTATATATTTATATAAAATTTACCTAAAATCAATTTAGTTGGTTGAAAATAAATGTAGAATTTTTAATTTTATACTCCGCAAAGTAGTCCTCATCAGATACATCATACACTTGTGCCAACGCTTAAAGATTCTCTATGCAGTTCTGGAATGCAATTTTCGGTGTTGCTATACATTCAGATTTAATATCTCTAATGTTATAAATCGTCATCCTTTTATGGATTTATTCATCCTTGGTAATAGGAAGAAGCCGCAGGGGGCCATGTACGACAAATACAAAGACTGAGGCATCATAATGGTATAGTTTTTAGCCAATAGCCAAAAATCCGATTATTATTTGCTTAAATTTTGTATAATATCACAGAACCAATATTCTATGAGAAGGAAAACCCTAAACTAATGACCGATAAATGGTCTAGTCTTGATACTTTCGCTCCTCTTCCATGATAAAAGGATTACTATTGCACGACAAGGTTAATAATCACTTGCGACTTGTCACTTGTGAGTTTATATAAGCAGAGAAGAACAAATACCGAGGCAAACCCTCTCCTACTTACCTGGATACAGTTGGGAGGGTAAAATCCGATACCAAAAGTGTTAGAAGATACACATCCAATGTCAGCAATGGTCAAGAAAAAGAAAACTCTTTACACACACTCTGACACTAAAGGGGAGCCCTCACGTCACATGTGAGACTTAGGTTCCTTTGCCCTCAACTACCATTCGGAAGTCTGGTAAGACCCATACACTCAGCGAGTGAGTGTTTCGTAGCTGGCGAATGATGATGATGATGATTACACACAATTAAAAGACGGATTTCTTTAGTATCATTTTCAATGTCACTCAGAATACATATTTTACTGAAACTGCAATACAGCGAAACTTTATAAACTGAGAAATATGTGTACGTACATGTTTCTTATGCAGAAAGAGACTCAGTTGTATTAATATCAATAAAATTTACGATAGGAATCCTTACACGACACATGTAATTTTATATGTTATTGTTTTCGAATGAGTTTCATAATCTCGTTAACACCATTCCGGCTAATTTAGTGTATCGTATTGATAAGATGTGTTCACTATTATATATTATATTCGATATTATGCTAGACGTCCTCTGATTTCAACATTGTTTTGCCAACAGCCGTACCATAAAGACTGTTCGATTAACGCCATGAAGATTATCATTTTTTTCCGCATCAAACATCAAATCAAATTTACTGTGATACAATCAATGTGATTTATTTTCCGTTAAATAAATATTTTTTATAAACTTATTGCTCAAATTAAAATAAGGCTTTTTTACTGACGTGTTCATCGAGTAACTTGAATCAGGGTAAACACACCAAATTTGTATACAAGCTTAGCCCCCCCCGCCCCCCAAAAAGCAGCCATACAAAATGTTAGAACGTTTAACGCCCTCGTCCAAGAACGAAGCGAAAACAAACGGAAATGCCCGAAGAAAGATGCAGAGCGACGAGGCCGAGTCGACGCTCTCACCGGAGGTCGCATACGACGCGTGCGATTACTTCACGGACGACGTCACCGTCCCGTGGATCGAATTGGGCAAGTTCCAATATGCAAATTAAATTTATTTGTGTGATATAACATTTCACTTTACAAAACAAACTACTAATCACGAACCTAAATACTATAATATCGTATTTCCAATTGAATGGGAGTGATAAACTGATATCTATTGACCCGTAATTCGCTATTAATATAACTAACACTTCCCGCATGTTATCAATTTACTTATAATGATGCTAGTTTATTGTTTAAAATATACATCGGTAGATTCGTGTATGAATTGACGTTAATTTTACATGTAATCAATACATACGATCCTATTGATTAAATTAAAACCGATTGCAACACGTTTTGTGGTTATTATCGACCACACTTAGTTATTCTGAAATGAGTCAATAAACTTTAGCTCCAATATTTATTTTCACATTTCAGATGAAAATGAACGGATCAGAGCTAATCAACATGCAGAATTACGAGCGACACTTATAGCAGGAACATCTCTCCATCCGCTTTTAGAAGAATTAGGCAACGATGCTGGACTCGTCGTCAACATGGCTCCGGCAGGAGCCAACACTCTCCTCTTTACGTAATATATATTTTTATAAATCATATTAACCAGTATCACA